>JAOVYX010018450.1:0-20157 GCA_035668315.1 Drosera spatulata
GGATGAGAGGAGGAGGAGGGGGGAGGGGGGGCGCGAATAGCAGTGCTCGGGACATATATAGCCAAATAGAGGGGATTAATATTCTCTCCCTTCCATTCAAATTGTAATACTTCCTTCGTTCTAAAAAGATTACAACGACACATAATTTAAGATCTAATCTAGTACGATCAAACGTCGTTTTTTACAAAAATATTATGAAACACTAATGATAGATTAAGTTGTGAAATTTAATCATGAAATAATTTAAGATTTTTCAGGCATCGTTAAGAATAACAACGAAATATTTTGAAATGCACGTCGTTGTAATCATTTTGGGACGGAGGTAGTACTTTTTTTTTGTTCGTCCTGTTTAAATTATAATATTTTTTTATTTATCAATTTTTTCATATAAAAATATCAAACAATCTTTATTTTATATCACATCAACGCATCCATAATCATTTCTCCTTTTTTTCCCACTCCTTTATCTTACACAGTCACAAGAATAAAATTATTATTTTTTATTAATTCAATATACATATAAATTATCGTATCGAAACAAATTATTGTACTCTTAATAAGATGAGGGACGAAGTAATAAATTCGGATAGAGATATTTCGGTTTGCATAGAATTTCCTTCGTCACAAGGAAATATCAAATTATTGTAATCTTAATAAAATGAAGGACGGAGTAATAAATTCGGATAGAGATATTTCGGTTTGCATAGAATTTCCTTCGTCACAAGGTATACTAATAATAGGATAAAGTTTTGGGTTCATTTCCTTATTGAGAAAGGCAGTCATGATGCTATTATTCATCCTTGACCACCATCTTATAATAATAAAATCCTAAAAGTCTGTTTTCCAAAAAAAAATAAATTAATTTCTTATGTTTGTCTTTTTTTTTTTTGGGTTCATTCAAGTATAATATTAAAAATTTTGAGTATCATTATATTTTTTTAATTTCTATTACAGATAAAAAAAATTCATAATTTTAAATAAAAATACTATTTAACCTGTCGAGAAATGGATGGAAGCATTACGACTTTAGTGGATGTAAGTCTTTGTACCATTTGGGCAAATACAATACCTCAATATCTGCAAGGGATAGAACGGAACATCTGAGAGCCAATCATGTAATACCAAACACATGTTGTGGGTCCAATTGCCAAGTAGGATTACGCAACTCTTACTCCTACTCCGCATTATTCAACGAAAGAAAGGTTTTACTAATGGTATGGTTTATTCCTCCGTTCGTCGCAAAAAAATTAATCCTTTTATCTCATATTTATTAAAATATTTTCATTTGATACAAAAATTTGTATGAATATTAAATTTATATAAATTTTAATATAAAAAGATTATTTTTAATGATAATGACATTTATTGTAGCACTAGCGAAAGAAGATAATGAATATACTATAGCAAATGATATTGATTTAGTATTTTTCTCATGTTAAAAGGTTATCAAAAAAAAAAAGATTGTAATTTTTTTTAGAGTAATCAAATAAAAAATATTGCGATTAATATGAAATAGAGAAAATACAATATTTATTAAATTAGAATGTCTTAATTAAATTATAATATTATCATATATATAAATTTTTTAATACAAAAATACCAACACTCTTATTATTTATTTTATATCATCTCAACTCATCTTATTATTTTTTATCCTCTTTTTTTTTTCCTCATTTCTCTCACCCATATAAATCAAAAGATAAAATCTTTAAAAATATATATATACATAAATTATCATATCAATTCAAATGATTATAAGTTTTTCTGGATGAAGGTAATATTTATTTGGAAAAAAACAAAAAGTTAGCATGGTCGATGCAAGCATTCGCAAAGGACACGTAGTTATTTTTACTAGTTCCAACCTTTATTTTGAAATACAACAATAAAACTGGAAATTTTGTCATTTTTTGTTCAATTATTTTCATGATTTTTTGTTATAATCTATTGGTAATTTATATTCTATCCGTATTATATATTTTATAATATTTAATTTTTTGTGCATAAATTTAGATATATTTCTTTTCTCATCCAATTTCAATTTTCAATCACATCAAATTTATCTCTTCATTTATTTTAATTCTTAACCATATAAATTTATCATATAAGAAAATGATGTAAAAAAATAGAACAACCCGAAATGTCAAAATGATGAAAAATTTAAGGGAGTGAGGAATAGGTGAGTGTTATTAATAGTTTCAATGTACCAAGATTAATTTTAATATTTTTAATTTTGTTTAATAATTTTATAGTAATTTATTTTAACTTAATTAATAAACAACACTTCTTTGTTATGAATTATTAGAGGCCAATGATGATACAAATCTATAAAATTAATCGTTAAAAACTCGTTAGGTTCAAATGACCAATTAAAAAATACCCCATCCTTGAAATTACATATGGTCCATAGTAATTGATGCGCAGGTTCGGGTATCATCTCGTCCATCCTCAAGTCAACCGATTCTTTTTTCGTTATCGTCGTCTTCTCGTTACATTTCTCTTATAATCTAATCATTCGATCATCTCCGCAATATTTGTATTGTTTTCGTTTCAAAAGTCTATGTTACTGTGTAAATGGTCCCGATAGAATTGTATGGTCACTGTCCACTATGTATTCGACAATTGAGAACAAAAATTAAAAATCCAAGACTACGAGACCTGGTGCAACGTTACAGCTTTGGCTAATTTATGAAAAAAAAAAATCGGAGGAAGATTCCAATCTTCTTGGTTGGCCGATCAGGTGGAACGTTCTTCTTATCTGACAGCTATTCAGTTCAATTTATTTAAAAAAACATTCTAAGATAATAATGATCAACTTCATCCCACGCATATATTTTGTAATATTCATTTAACATACGTAAATAAAAATATTTTTCTATCATTGAAATGATTGATCTATCCTTTTTTTTTTTCAATTCTAATTTTTAATCACATTATATTTTTTTATTCATCTACTTTAATTCCTAACCATATAATACTTTCTATATATAAAAACGTTGTAAAAAATTTAAAACATCCCAAAATGACGAAACGATGCAAAATTTATGGGATGAAAGAATATATACAAAGTCGATAATCTTTATATTGCTTCTGCCCCCAAAAACATGTGCTCGCTCCTTTTCATAACATAAACAATACTTATTTAATTGGGTTGTCTCAAAATATATGCAACATATCTGATTTAGTTATTTTTAAACATAAAAAATATCAAATCAATCTCATCTGTTACACTACACGCACTATCTCTTCTCACAACTGTTACGCTAAACCCTATTATCACTTAAAAATATTTTTCATTTATTAAATTTAATAAAAATTCAACCCACATAAATCCGCATGCCGAATTAATGCGTTTCCTACATTGTGGAACGGAGGGAGTATTATCTCCCTCTCACGAAAATTACAACACATACGTATTTGTTTTACTCTAGTCGCATGAATATAATTCTCGTTTTTATATCAAATCATATCTAATCGTCCCGTAACATATATTAGGCTGAAATATTTAACTTATACAATCATTGAAGATTCATGATAAATTTATAGAAAACTATGTTTAATCGTCTGTAACCCCCTGATTTTTTATAACATATTAATAATACAAATGATGTCACTGTCGTTGAGTCCTAACACCTCGTGTAGACAAATATTACTTAACCGATTTAGGTATAAAAATAATAAACATAAATCAATATTATTATCTAATAAAGCAAAAATTCATCAATTATTTCATATTTTATATAATCCATAAATTACAATACAATAGTCGCAAATAAGCACCATAACCTATATCACACATGTCCGTCATCTCTACCTCCTGAAAACATAAAGAAGAAAAAAAAATAGTATCGTGAGCCGTATGAGATCAATAACGTGTCGCACTCCTTATTAAGAGTTACACGAGAGAAGAAGATAAGAAAGAAAAAAAAAGAAAAATGACCACTTAAATATTTTGTTTCATCACTCTCGAACTATCATATCAATGCGATATTCATAATTATCATCTAAAAAAACACAGTGAAAATAGACAATAGATACCCTCAGTGTTATAACTGTGCCCTAAACGAGACTTATTTAATTTCAATTTATTAACGTTTATTCTGTTTTAATAAAAGAGACATCCACAAAAAGGGGATCAACCAAATCAAAACCTAGAGTCTCCTGCGATGACTTTTCCTCATTTCAAAACGACCTTAGTGTATAACACATGCGACAGACACAACGCTCTTTCTGTTTTACATCACGAAGTTATCCCATAAATTATGGATTTATATATTTTTTTCACTCACTCATCATGTTTATACCAGCAATCAAGACATAACATAAACCCACACATCATTTTATCACGGAACACAGTAATTGCAGTCAGTATTTTACGTCAGCCACATTTAGTGATTACGTCCACGGATTCCAATACATATTATAATTACACTACGGTATAATAATACGTATTGTCACACACAATAAATCTAAACGTTACCTTCTTACATCGTTTTTCACACACACGTATTCGACTTTTTCATTGTGTGTCAATTGTAACCATCTCTAACTCCTATAACATATTATGATTCACATATTAATACATTCCTTTGTGAATATTTGTTCACGTTACGTAATTAAATATATTTCTTCGTACTTTGTGAAAAATTGTGATGTTAATATTATGATATGATGTTGAGCTTTGCACAAGTCTTTGTGTACTATCCCAATTTTTCATAACATATTAATACATAATAATATAAATGACGTCACTGTCGCTGAATCCGAACACCCAACAAGACAAAAATTATTTAATCGGTTTAGGTACAGAAATAAATAAAATCCACTTAGACATAACTAGTAATATTATCAAATACAATGAAAACTTCTTATTTATTACATATTTTATTTAGTTTATAAACCATAACTGTAATACCCGAGAAATTATGAGGATTTAAAAATGATTATATAGTATGCGTACAGTACGTATGTAAATAAAGTGCGAATAAAAACCTTACATACAACGTTATGAATTAAAATATAGTCGCGTTAAAAAGTATTATAGATTTAATCCAGAAAAATATTTGATTATTAAATAAAATACAACGATGAAATATTTGGGATGACTAGTTGAACGCGCCAATAAATATTACGAACGAATAACGTTATAACGATATAACGTTATAAACATTGCGCGTAAGGGCTACCGATTTTAATCCCATAAATAATTGATTATGACTTGGGATGTCACATTTTCGTAGATTCCATAAATCTCTCGATGCAAACAAATTATCGATGAATTAAAGTTACGAAATTGGATGAATAATAGACTGAACGAGACGTATCGTGCGACAGAACGGGATAATTATTACACTCACCTAATTCTCCAACCATTCCCGCCTCCACTCACCACTTTCATCACCATTCCCTCCACTGCCGACCACTTTCTCTCCATTATATCCTCCACCAGCCAGCCAACGCAGCTGCCGTCTCATTATCTTCATCAATCCATCTCCGTCATCATCGCACCATCACTATAACAGCGTAAGAACAAGGACAGCGGCAGCCGAAGGGAAGCATTAACGCCAACAGCTCGGTTAGGAGATATCAACGGATCCATCCGTGTGATCGTGTGCCTTAAGGATCATCATTAATCGAGACAACCTCACTCGTCCGAGACGCCTCTTTGATTCGTTCACAAGCTTCCTTTGCAACTCATACGTGTTTGGGATATGTTATGCGGTGTTTGATGTATGTGCAATGGTTTGGAAGCGTTGTGGTGTTATTTGAAGGATCTGTGGCGTTGGACGGAGGTTTTCTGCAAGTTTTAGGCTGTAAAACAGTCGCGGCGCGACCATCCTCTGTCATGCCCGATACGGGGAAGGAAAACCTGGGACTTTGATTTACAGACACGTCGCAACCGCGACGGCCTTCTGGCTTAGGGGAACGTTGATTTCGTGCATCGAACTTTAAACCTAAATGCGTATTTGAGATATACAACACATACGCATTAAAATATAACGTCAAACGTGCATATACGATCATATTTGATATGTGGAGAGGTATTTGGGGACGAAATTAATTAGAATGCACGCTTATAATGTATATACCCTTAGAGAAATAAATGAAAGCGACCGTTAAACGATTAATAAAAAGGGAACGGGGGATGTGTAGCATAGTTACACTATTCATATGAACTAATGAAAAGCAAATGAATAAGAAATATCGCCTCCTTGAACTGATAAAGACGACATTGACATCCCTTGTGGATCCGTTGGATCGTTGGTCGTTTTTGCTTGAAATTATTGAGAAGGTAGAACGTGGTGTCACTTCTTTATCCATTGCGATCATTTGTTTTTCTTGCATGGCCTTGGTGGCTTGAGATTGAGTCATTACACTCCAATATTATCCTCTGAGTCATCGTCACGGGTAAGAACTAGATAGGGAGCGATGGGCATCCCCCATCCTCTTTGCATGCATACGTCGTTGTGACAGGGTCACGGGTTGCTCTCTGCAGGGAGGCCCAAATTATCTCAATGCAAGCAAACGATACCTTATTGAATGCGCAGAAAAGGTGTAAGGCGACGCACACTGTAGGGAGGTACGCAAAAATAATCTATTTGGGTAGCCCAGATGACGATTGACACTTGACATTTTATCTCTATACTCCGAGTCGGTCATATCCTTGGTGTTGTCGCTGTTTTTGAGTTGAGTCATGAACCCCAAATAAATACAAAAGAAAAAAATGACTCTTAAAAAACAATACAAAGCCATATAAAGCAATGAGAAACGATGCTGGTTGATATGCCGTCCATATTTTTCTATACATACAAAAATATTTTATGGACTTTCGACGATCGCCATAACCGTTAGTGGAAGTTCTCTGTAATTAGGATTCATACACCTGAGGTTGTTGAGCTTCATTTGCTCACAGTTATATTTTTCAATTGCAGGTATGCCCCCAACAGCACCTGAAGGCTCTAAGTGTGAGTTTGCACGCATATAGATGACCTCACATATCTCGGATATAATAGAAGATTAGACGTCTATATTATTTAATGTAATAATTGATCTGTATTGATTCTGCTCCGATGCGGTAACTAAAACAAGGTCGATGAAACTATGTCATCACCAAGTCACTGTATAATACATACGACAGACATAACGCTCTTTGTGTTTTATAACATAGAGTTATCTCACAAATTATGGATTTACACTCGTTTCACTCACTCATCCTTTTTATATCAACAAACAAGGTATAACACAAACACATACATCATTTTATAACGATTCACAACAGTTGTAGTCTGTATCCACAACATATTATTATACTGTTAGTATAATAATACCTATCGTCACGCACAATAAATCTAAACGTTGTCTTTTTATTGTAATTTTTCCACACACACGCTCAGCTTATCCTTTTTGTCTCAACGAGTGACGTCTGCAAGTCCTATAACATGATAGGATTCATATATTAATATATTTTCTTATGAATGTTTGTTCGTATTTCTTGAAAAATCATCATATTAATATTATGAGGTAATGTTGACTTTTATAAAAACATTCGATACTTATTTTAACTGTCCATGATAATGATTTTACATATTGAATATCATTTGACTTATTTATGAATATTTGGAGTTGTTTCGGGGTCAAAACGATTATTCTTGGTCCAGAAGGTTGTAAGACGACATCTCGACCTTTAAGACGGACATCCCGACCCCTGAAACGAGGATCTCGATCCCTGAAACGAGTTTCGACCTTTGAAGTGAGCTTTTCGGTCTTTAGAACGAGTGTCTTAGATTATATCCAACTTGATCTATTGACGTACTTAAATCTATAACTTATTGTATATAATTTTTTTTTAAAAAATCGTAAATTTCTACATAAACTGGACTTCATAATATTTTCAGTGAATTAAATATTTGAAAATAAAACCTTATCAATAATATCAGTTAATTAGTTTAATTTTATATTTTCTACTACTTCAAATAGTTTGACCTTACTTCATTAATTTGCTCATAACTCTATATATACAATTCCAAATAAATATTTGTAAAATATTCTGAAATTTAAACTTTCATACCATTTCAGTGATATAAGATTTGTTTCATAAGTCTTACTATATAATTTCATATCGAGTCATAAAGTCATTTCTATAATAAGTTTTTTACAGATTGATATATCCGTACGTTTTTATTTATAACTTAAAATTCTCAACTACGAATCATGATTTATTAACTTTTTCATTGAAATTAAACATGTGAAGGTTCAACATATATTAATATCAAGATTTATCAAAAAGTGTATAATATTTTAAAATTTTTTTAGTCAAGATGATTATCTTCTTTTTACAACGACGAAGATTTCAAGTCTAACTCGCCCTATAACCTACCTTCTGCTCTTCTCCTTAAACTTTTCCATCTTCTTTTCTCTTGTTTAACTCTAATGTAAGAAGTGTTTTATTTTGTGTTTGTAAAGAATTTTCAAGGAGAAAAAAGAGCTTGTATTTATAAAACATTAAATCAATGAAAATAGTTTAAGTGAAATATTAGTACGTACTTTGTGGATATTTAGTGGGTAATTAGGGAATATTTAGTGAATAATTAATTTAATTTAGATGGAATAAAAATTAACATAAAAAAAAATAAGTACCAAAATTAGGTTTAGGTCAATTTCGTATAAATATAGTATTTTTGTATTATTATCATATTTTTCCGAATTTACGTATAAAGCTTGTTTTTCATCCATATTTTATATTCTTTCCCTATTATACAGTCAAACATGTTTTTTAATATCGCAAAATAAATTATAAGGTACGATAATTTACTATTTACGTTAGTATTGTGAAACTAAATCTTATGAAATTTTTTGTGTCCGTACAATCTTTTCTCTTTTAAAGGTTTCGTTCTCGAAACCATAGATAAAAAGGATTCATAAATTATCTTTAAACAGATATGGATATTGCTTCTGCATTTCTCCTCAACTTTTCAAGTTGCCTCCGAGATTAAATGATTTGCCCATAAAATCTTAATCAATTGTATTGTCTTATTTTTTAAGGCCTTTTTTCGACGATGGAGGATTTCTTACGGTTGTTCCTCATACGACATATTCTCGTCTATTACGATAGGTTCGTATCGTATGATATAGTTTGGGTCGGGCACATGCTTACGAAGCATAGTGTACCGTCCCAAGAAACACTTTTCAGGCTAACAATTGGCCCCCACACATCAACACTACACCTTTCAATGCGTTTTGACGTAACTCGGGAAACTTCCCAGGAGGTTATCCATCCCAGTATTACTCCACCTTAAGCACGTTTAATTACGGAGTTCTAAAATTATAGCTACCGAAAAGAAAGATGCACCTTATTGATATATGTGATATTATCAAACCAGTTAAGCATTTCCTTGGGATATTACACATAGAGACATAGAACGCGTTGTGCACGGACGATAGATTGGCAGGAAGTGTTAGCTTGTAAATGTAATATCTCTGGAAAATCTTACAAATTAAAAATATTGGGTTGTTAATGCGAGATGTTGCGAGTTTAACACATGCGTGGGATAGATTAACGTGAGATATTAAGCTCCCGTTATTTTCTCCGTAAATATCCTAACAAACTCTATAAATACAGTTACAATTCACAATAAATCCCATCAAACCAAAACGTGCTGATTGAGAGTAGAGACAGAGAAAAGAGGTAAGCGTCTCGTCTCCGTCTTCGTTTCATCTCGTCTCTGTTTTGTTTCGATTCGTTTTTGTCTTCGTCTCGTCATCGTTCCCGGCGAGATCGCCTACATCTTCACCGTTGCTGCCAGGGAGGATATCGCCTTCGCCGGAGTTTGCGCCTTGCCTTCGCTGCCGTGCCGTCGTCGGAATCCGTAGCCGTCGATGCTGCCAGCGAGGACGCCGCCCATGCCTTCGCTGCCGCACCCTCGCCGGAGTTGCTGCGGCTTCATCGCCTTCACTGGAGCCAACCGCCGCCTCAAGCCGCTGTCGTCGCTGCCAGGGCCGAAGCCGCCACCGGAGCCGCTTTGCCCAGCCGCCACCACTAGTCCAAGCCGCGCTCTCCCGCGCTCTCCCAGCTCGCCCCTGACGTCGCGCAAGCCGTCGTCGTTGCCTGCCCCGAGCCTCGCGCCGCCTGCCCAAAGCTCGCCCTGCCTCGTGCCGCCTTGTTCAGCCTCGTCGGAGCAGCCTCCGGGCATGGGTGGCCGGATCCGACCACTGCCGGAGATCCCCACCCCGGCTGTCGCCTCAGCTCCCCGTCCTAGCCTGCCTGAATCTCCCGAGCTTGGCCTGTTCATGGGCAGGAAAATCGAAATGGGGATTGACCCCTTTTCCTTTTAAATTAAACATTAAACGTTACATTAGTGTGTACAAAATGCTATTGTACACACATGTATACCCTATTTTGATATAATATGAGGGTATTTATATTATTTATTTTATTATAGGTGTATCTGATACGCAGCAAGGGAATTAGCTTGGGAAATATTGAAGAATTTTCCTGATTTATAAAAATGGCAAGGTGACACACAACGTCACCTTATATTTTATAAATAAGCGTGAGTGATTTAATTATGTGAACGCCTAGAATGTCAGTTTAAATTAAAGTAAAATCTGGATGTATGCATGATTGTTTGCCTGCCTACAATTTAATACTCTCTTGCGTGTTTTGATTCACATGAAATATAGTAATGATGCAAAATTAGAATATTTATAGATTGCTATAAATATCTTTATACATGTCCTGTTTACTGTTGTGTGACTCCTGTGTGCTAATGATTTTAGATTGTAACGAAAATAAATTATGAAATGTTGCAAAACTCCTTGAATGGGATATCATGTGGGATTTAATTATTTGAAAATCCTGAGTATAATTAAAAATGATCTCTAACGTCATGGTAGTCGCCTGCTATACATAATATTAATAATTTTGATTTCCTGTCACATGCCTGAGCAACCTGAATCCTGATCATAATGCAATTTCCTGAAATTAATAATGACTGGGAGAGTTACGGTTACATGACTAGTTAGAAAGGGACTGAATATCCCTTTACCGTGCACGCAACGACAACGAGTGTTGGCCGTGTCTGGTTAAAATTAACCATCCTGGGTCGATTGCAGAGACCACAACGCCTGTTTAATAGTTCCTAGTACGGCCATACAACGAGACTGAATAGATTTGGACTATAGAAACGTTCCCTTTACATTTCTGAATATTTGATTTTCATGTAATAAAGGACAATGTAAGTTGGATATTTCTTGATTTCCTATGTTTCTGATATTTAAACCCCCTGTAATCTTGTCGCCTTGCTTCGAATGGATTTTGGAGCGGCGATAACGCTACGTGCGAAGCAGGTATTTGACTGAAAATCTTGGGGCGTTACAGTAAAGTACCTCCCCAACTCGCTTTAGAATCTCAAAAGGTCCTATATATCATGGACTAAATTTTCCTTTCTTCCTAAATCTCATTACACTTTTAGCAGGTGAGATCCTCAGGAACACATGATTCCCCACCTCAAACTGTAGAGGTCTTCGTCTCACATTGGCATAACTCTTTTGACGGTGTTGTGAATCTGTTTGAGGTGGGACCGTTCCTGAATCTGTTTCACCTTCTCAGTCAACTTTTTTATCATTTTTAGTCCTAATTAAACCGCATCCTGAATAACATTTTAGTATAACAATGTCCTATACTTTCTATCATATAACGTCTCAAATTACGCCATATCGATACTGGAATGATAACCTTTATTGTAATTAAACTCGAACAAACACAAATGACAATTCCAAGAGTCTTTGAAATCAAAAACACATGCACACATCATATTTTCTAAGGTTTACATTGTCCTCTCCATTTATATTATTTGATTATTCATAATACGATCAACTTGATAATTAAGGTGGTAAATGTTATACAGTGCATTTTATGGGACCGAGTTAATAAAAGATAAACGCATTTTTCAATTTAAAAATACTAACAAAGTTGAGGAGGAGGACGAAGCCGGTTTGCACACGACATCAGGTTGATGCAAAATGAATTTTCGCACATTTTTATATTATACAACTGCTAAATATTTATTGAATTATATCGCAAGTTGATCATTAAAAATAAACAAAAGCACATTGAAAAAATGGATTAAAAATGATAGCCACTGCAAGTGGGCTTGGATGCGGAAAATGAGGAAGATGACAAAAAAAGTGGAGAACGACGCTGCTTTGATGACGTCTTTTGGGCCCATGCACCGTTGAGCCCATTTTTGGCCCATTTGGCCTTTTGAGATTCCGAATATTTGTTCTTCTAATATTTAATCATTATATAATTAGGTTGTTATAGTCTGATTAGATACCACTAGACTTTGTTTACTGAGAGCCTGATAGGCATCTTATCTATTAAGCTCTAAACAAATCACGTTTACATGTTACATCAACAAAAAAGGACCACTTTCTTCATCTTGCGATGACGATGATTTGGAATCTTGACTTTAGTAAAAATATCGTAATCTATTTGCTTATCTGATAGCGTTTAATCACGCGAGATTCATAGAATATAGTCGACCAATCACCCAACATATCAATATACATACTTTTGTCGTTTTTTCCTCATGATATCATGTACACTGTGCATGGTTGAACTCTTTTTCCCGTTATACACATCTTTCGTTGACGCTTGTTATCTTTTTTCTTTTTTTCTTTTTATAAAAAGAATTAGTACTTTGACGGCATTACTTTGCTATTTTTTCATGAGTTGTTTTTGCATATGTAATCCTAATTTGGGTGGTTATTTTAGACCAGAAAACTACCTTTTGACGCTAAATGATCTTTTGAGCTTGCTCAAGAGCCTCTTCTAATTGGAGTCATCGAAGACTTATCTTTGTAGGTTGACCTCTTTAATCAGGGTAACGTTTGTGAGTTAAACACATGCAGTTTCGTGTTATAGATGTCTGTCACGATCATTTGCTAAGAATTCAAAGACAGAAAAGTTCATCAATCAAACATGATAAATAAATTTATAAAATAAAATAAATTAAAAAAGGATATGCAATTCATATTGACAAACATGTACAAATTAAAATAACATCAGTCATACGTAGTCTTATATTATTGCTCGTATCCCTGATATTGTGCAATAAAACTCGTCCGCAAAAATCCAAAAAAATAATTAAAAAAAAAATCAATCGCAAACATTATCAGTTATTCGACATGCCGAGGACATAGGATTAAATGCAGACCTATACGGTCAATATCGATTTAATTGTCAAACCCAAGACAACAGGACGAGAATGAGGAGCCAACTAAGAAGAAAAGAAAGAATCGAAAACGTACGCAGTTTGTTCATCGACGATTTTCCACGTCCGATGATACTGACCATCCCTCAACTTGCCTATATTTTCTTTGTCACGTTGCCAATTGGCCCAATTCAATTCAAAGACATCGAACGTCTCAACATTGGACCTTAAAAAACTTTGGCAAGGTCCACACCTGACTGCTTTCAGAATATTGAGAATATCAATAACATTGGGCTTATGTCCATGATCCATAGATTATACGGTAGGAAATTATACTCATTTCATTTCAAATTATATATAATATATTTATTTTTGTATTATTTAATAAGAATTTTGAGGATTTTTATTATTTATTTTAACGATATATGGAAATTACTACATATATATAGAATTAAAACATATAATTTAAACGATCATTAATATTTCATCATAATTTTACGAAAAACGATATATAATTGTATCATGACACCAAGTTCACATCCACACGTAAAAAAATCAAAATATTGTATTATTTAATTTATGATACGGTAAGTATTGCTATCTCTGTTTTGAAATACAATAATATTTTGATTTGATAAACGGGTTTTGTGTTGGATGAATTGTTTGAGGATTTGATGGAAAAAAAGAATGTGATTTCATCGTAGAGGAGTTTAGTACAACAGTAGAGCCAAGAGTATTAGACTGTACCATAACAGACAGTACTCTATATTCTGCATAATAAGCAAATATTACATCTATTTTTGGAAATAAGGAGTACAACAATGAAATGGATTAAAATTCACATTCGTCATGGAGATGGATTGGAAGTTGATGGAAACTCATCAGCTTCTCATGTCTACGAGAACAATTCCTCGGCCCAACATTTGATTTCTCACATGATGTTGCTGGCCGAAGATTCCAGCCCATATCTCATAGCCTCATTCGGCCCAACATCATGGCATTTTCTGGGCCTATGAGTCCAGCAAAGTTGCCTAGCATAATGTTCAGGCCGATTCGGCCACTCTCTAAGAAGTCAGGGGCCCAGCCCGAAGAACTCCATAATCCAAAACATACCTGTTCTACATGAATATATCAATGATTTGAATAATGAAGTTGATGTTCTATTAAATCTTAAAAAAATAAAAAATAAAAAATAAAAATAAAAATCTGGTTAGAAGTTTATTAGGATATATGCGATGGAAGTCAAAACACATAGATATTTCGTTTATGAGAGAAGTTTTCAACCCGAAGGTTATTCGGCATAACTACCATGATAATTAGGATTGATCGGAATGCTACACTATTATAATGAAATATTTGCTCTGTCTCATAAAAAATAGAAAGCTTATCTTTTTAAGCCTTTTCAAATAAATGCAACATTTTGTTTAATTAGAAAAAATTTAACATAAAAAAAATTAAATCGTTACGATACACTATACTATACTAACTATTTTCTCAATCATATAACAAATCTCATTATTATTAATTCTTTTATTAAAATTTACATAAATTTTTGGGTCGAATTAATTTTTTTTTCTGATGCTAATGTTATTGATAATCGATCAATGTACTCTGAACTGGAAAAAAGAAAAGAAAACGGTACCTTAACCAAAGTAAAATTTTTACAGCCAACGCACCTGTAACCCGTTCATGTGAATAGCACGTGCGCTTTAGATCCCAAAACGACTCTCTCAGCTCTCTCAGCGACCTCATTTTTACCCTAATCGAATTTCAACTCTCTTCCCTTTCGAATCAACTCATCGAGCACCAAAAATTATTCCATCTCCGCCATCGATTTCAGGTTCGCATCTTCATCTCTTCATTGGGTCTCATAAATCGAAGTCAATTTGGGATTCGAGGTTTGTTTCGATATCGCTTCTTGGTTTTGCGAAACCCTAAGTTTGAGGATTTTGTTTTTTGATTCATTCGATTTGAGTGTGCAAGAATTGATTTTGAGGTTGGTTTTGATGTGGGTCTATGCTCAATTTTGTAGGGTTGGCGTGAATTTGTTTGATTTGGGAAGAATTAGGGTTTATGGTTTGTGACCCGATGTGGGTCTGATTGATTGGAATTGGTTGGTGAAGTGTAGAAATTGGTGCGTTTGATTCACATGGTGGTGAGAAAATCGGGGATCAAGATGCCGAATGATCGGCATTTTGCACGAATCGATATATTCGAAATGAGAGCTGTTCTGGGCAGGAAATTGGGTGCTCGGAGGGCTGATAAGTACTTCCAGATTCTGAATGAGTTCTTTAGTTCGAAAATCAGTAAATTGGAGTTCGATCGGCTCTGCATAGCTACTATCGGCCGGGAGAACCGGCTCCTCCATAATACCATGTTGCAGTCGGTTTTCAAGAATGCTAGTCAATCCAAGACGCCGCCACCAAGGTGGAGAAAAATATATGAGAATTCGGTGAATGGTGGTAAGTTGGCTAATGGGTATCAGAGGACTTGTCTTCAATCGTTGTGTAGGGATGCTTTGCCACCCTCTCCTCGAAGGGGGAGGACTCCTGGTCGGGGTGGATTCAAGGAGAAGCCGAGCCCTCTTGGACCTCATGGGAAACCTCAAGCTCTTGCTGTTGGGAGTGAGGATTTGACTTCCAAGGCTAGGGAACAACAGAGCGCTACAGAACTGTTGCTCTCCCCTGGAAGCAGACCTTTGGATGTTGTCTCAGTCGAAGATGGGGAAGAGGTTGACCAGACGGCTATCAGCCCCGGTGTTCATAGCAGAAGTCCAGTCACTGCGCCATTTGGTGTTCCCATCAATGTCAAAGTTCCACGCAAAGTGTTCAGTTCTTCCTCATCATTGAGAGGTGCTCTCATGGAGAGTTGTCAGAGAAGTGGTGAGCTACCCGACACCCGTTCTTTGATGAAGAGGCTAGAACAAAAGGTGAAGCAGGAGGGTCTCAGAATCTCTCCGGACTTCGCCAATCTATTGAACAATAGCGTCGATGTTTTTCTCAAAAGATTGATAAAACCCTCCTTGGATTTGGCTGCTTCAAGGCGTGGATCTTGGCAGCGATATCAAGCTGTTCATGCTGTCCCTGGTTTGAATGGGAATTGGCCAGTGAGGTATTCACTGGGTCTAAAACAACCTGTTTCTGTTTCCTTGTTGGATTTTCGGACTGCAATGGAACAAAATCCTGGTATACTCGGAGAAGATTGGCCGACACAGTTGGAGAAGATTTATTTACGTGAATTTGAGAGCTGCTAAGATAGGGATCCCATGGATCTATGAGATTTCTCATCTTGGATCCGGTTGAGTTTGGATGTACATACGTCTTTGGTGTGATGCAGTACTCGGTAGCAGGATGAGGCTGAATACATAGTATGTCTTATTATCTATACGTAGATAGGCCTCTTCTATTTTGTCGATATGAGAAGTTGGTTCATTCTGTTGTCATTCTTGTGGACTACTAATAAAGAAGTTAACTGCATAGTTCCATGTCTTTGTTCTGTCATTTACGCGCCATATATATTGGTTTCTTGCTATTCTTTCCGGTACATCTGTTCGCTGCTTTATATGTAGCTCATCCTTTCCTTTTGGTTGGCTGGCCATGATTAAATCCACCCAGTTCTTACGGTAGTAGCCGAGTGGATCCTTTCTCAATGTATCATTGGCTTCTTGTTCCCTGGATTAAATTCCTCCACAGATCTGAAGTCCGGGTCTTCCTTTTGGATTTGCCTTCATTTGAATAGAACGGAACGTTCAGTGTTTCGTAGACGGCTCAAAATTTCAGATTTTGCGTAACATTGTCATTCTGGTTTGTTGATATTTTGTTCTGCACTTGGTTTTTACTTCGTCAGCCCTCTCCATAGGCACGCTGGGCGGCAGCGGAGTGTTGTTTCTCAATGGTGCTTTACAAGACTTGGTGCAGGGGGACAATGAGCACGAGAATGGCGAGTGTCGTGAACAGTAAAAGAATGTTTTAAGCAGTTGTCGGTGATTGTTCTTGTTCTCAAAGTTCAAAACAATCACATCCAGGATGGCATACAACTACAAGCAAGGTTTATTGATGAAGCAGCAGCGATGTCTCTGAGGTACAATATAATCATTCATCGACAGGCGACGTGAAACTTTGTCCATCGTTTCTGCTTCCTATTTTCCCCAGACGACAGCTTAGTTAAATACATTGCATACATGTCGGATATTTCCATCGTTGCTGGACATGACCCCAACGCGACCCAATTTGACCATGGCACGGGAGAATGCATCATTGAAATGTTGGGCATTCTGGGCAAAATCCACTACAACAGGCATCGATCTGATGTCCGTGAAGAGTTGCTCATCCACACCCAAGAGTCCCATTCCTTTGACGAGGTTCTGGTAGTAGACGTTGTCGAAGGTCTGGGGCGTGACTGGGTCCAGCCAGACTTCCACGCTCGGATCCACGTTAACCGGGCACTCAGCCTGAAGCTTTTTTGCATATTGCCGGTTGAGGGTTGGATCCACGGGGCTCGAGTTGCTGTAGTTGTAGATCCTGTTGGAGAACTTGTCACAATGCGCGCGTCCAACTGAGTGCGTACCTGAAATTTCGAACAGATTTGGTTTCATATTGTAATTTTTTCCAGAGTCAATAAGGTTTGCCACAGAGCAAATATAGAGCTAATCAATTTACCAAAGAGCGCGATCATGTCTTTCTGGTTAATGTTTCTTTGGGCGAACATGTCAGTGAGCTGATCCAGATTAAAGGAGAGGTCCGGCGCAGTTTTGTTTAAGTTGGTTAGAACCAAACTGTCGAATCTTCCTAATTCGACTTTATAGTACGGTCCACCGGCCTGCACACAGTAGGGAGCTAATTAGAAATCGTGTGTGTTTCCCCTTTTCTTGAATCGTCGATCCGATTATGTACTTGTTGATTTCATCGGACGCAAATCAAATTTTTGTATTCGCAACGGACTATACAACTAAGAAATACAATCATTGAAGGGATGAACTATGAGGCTGCTAACCAGATAGATAGCATCACGGACAGCCATGGTGAAAATATCGGCGCATGAAACCTTGTTCTTGCAGCCCGGCTTGCTGTCGATCACAGCCTTAGCTTTCACGACAGTGGCGACTGCTGGATTTGTAATCGGCGTTCGAACCAGTATCGAAGCACTACAACCCTGGATGTACAAAACCAAATAAGAACTAACTCGATCAGCAAAACAGAAAAATAAAATTTGATGAAAGCAGACTTGTACTAATATAATGAACCTTACATCAAGGAAGCAATCCTGGAAGTAAAAGTGAATAAGCTTAGGCACAGTATCGAAACTCTCCTTGATCTTCTCCGCGACAACGCCCCTCACGACATCTTCCACTCCAGGGCAAGTCTCGTCGTAGTAATTTGGTTGAAGAGATGCCATACGCTGAGGAATCATCCATGCTCCTAATAGCACCACAGCGATCAAAATATAACGCCTTGCGCCTGCCATACTTGCTCGATTATCTTGCTATGAATCGCAGGCTGATCGATCGACGATCTCTGCAGCTACTAAAACACTAAGAGGTAAGTTATCTATCGCGCCACTGATGGTAGCTATATGTAACACGTTCTACCACCAAGAATCATGAGTGTAGAGTCGTATATATAATAGATTTTTTTATGCATGTTTGTAGAACTGAACTTGGACGTTTGTAAAGCTGCTAGAGATATAGCGTGTGGATGTGCTCAGTTAGGCTTTTGTGGTTCTGTTAACTTGGAAAACATATGGTGTATGATCGCCTCATGTCATTATCCTTGATTGCTTTCACACTAGAAAAACTAAATAGGAGAACAGGACAACAAAGAACTTGATGAACGTAAGCCAAGACCTCATTATTGCGGATATTTTCGCAAATTCAGTTATGAACAGTGTACGAAGACTGGAACTAGTTCTGAAAAAGTCCTAAAAGACCCACTAATATGTTGATGATGACTCAAACTCATCGCCTTTGATCAGCCATCGCCATCACTAACCGCCGCCGCCTTTGTCCTCATCCAGCCGCAGCCGCCTTTGTCTTTATCAGGCGGAGGAAACTTGCACGCCTCATTCTTCTTTATTATAAATACGGGATTTGCAGGAGAGGATTTGTGTGGAGAGAGTCGCGGAGATTAGAGATAAGGAGAGGAAGAGATTGAAGGTGAAAGGGGAGTGCAGGAGAAGGTGTTCGGGCAGGAAGGAATTTCGGGAAAGTAAGGAGAGAGAGAGAAAAGAAAATAAAAAAGAGAGTTGCACTATTCATTTATACCCACAAAAATATATTGAGAGTTTAAGAGATTTGTTTTAAGAGATTATTATCTCTATCCCTTATTGTGAGGTTCTCAATATTTTGAGTGTAACTCCTTTTGTATTTCCTCCTTTTGTTAGTGGATTCTTCGTCGTCGGCGACCGCCCGTGGTTTTTTCCCGCAAGGGTTTCCACATAAAATTCTCTGTCTCATTTATTTTCGCGCACTCGTTATTGTTTGTGTTTATTATTAACGGATCCGTTCGTAACAAACTGGTATCAGAGCTTGGAACTTTTCAATCCTTATTTCTTACACCGGGTTCGTCCACGTAGGCTTAGGAACGAACGTTGTTAAGTTCGAGATTTAAGTTATATTTTTTTACGGGTTTGTTTTTTGCATTTTTGCACAAAAATTATTTTTTTTACGAATGAACAGTGTTCAACAGTACTGAATAGTATCGTGAAAAACGTACGGACAAATTAACTGTTTACACAGTGTTCTCGGTGAATAGTACTCCGGCAGGAACAGTGTTTTCCGGCATGAACAGTGTTTTCGAAAAAAATTGCACGATGATGCCTATGAAATTTGATGTGAAAAAATTCGATGGCACAAATAATTTTGGACTTTGGACAGTCAAAGTCGTTGCGCTATTAACCCAAGAAGGAATCGAGGAGGTTCTGGAAGGGGTTGATAAGTTACCACCAGAAA
>JAOVYX010018451.1:0-20156 GCA_035668315.1 Drosera spatulata
AGGGGCGACACCGTCGGTGGCGACGCTTTTTGGCTGCGGCGAAGGGGACGACGAGGCGGCTGCATGGACGAGGCGGCTGGGCGATGGCGAGGAGGACGGCTGCGGCGGAGGCGAGGTGAGGAGAAGGAAAAGAGAAGGGGAATCCGAAGGTTATGTAAAGTTTCTTCCGTGACGAATTCCGTCGCAAAACGGATAAAAAAATTTAACCTAGATTTGCGACGGATACGTCGCAAAATCAAGATACATTTTTCAAAAAACTGATTTTTTTCGTATGTGTTGAAAACTCTTTTAAAGCGACGGAATCCCTCATAAAATATACCTTCAACAATATGTTCCTTTTCCCTGTTCCTTTTCCGTAAGTGTTGAGAACTTAACATATGCGACGGAATCCGTCACAAATTACACCTTTAAAATTTTTTAATTTTCAATTTTAGTTTTATCGTAATATTTTACAGTCTTAACTAATCGTAATAGACAAATTAAGATTTCCTATCAATAAACAATTGATTTTATATGTATTTTTAAATGCGACATCTTATTCTGATACGTACACAATATATAAAATATGTGAGCAAAATAGTTTTAATTTAACATCGAAATACATAACAAATACATCTAATTTATATTTATCTTAATTTGATGTAATAATTTTAAATATATAATCGGAACATTATTATTGCATGTTTTATATGTGGAACACTTGTCTATATCAGAATCATAATTATTTATAATTATAACAAATATTTATAACATTGCGACGGATTCCGTCGTAAATCTTTATAATTATAACAAATATTTATAATTCTGCGACGGCTTCCGTCGTAAAAAGTTCACTTATTTATAATTATTTATAATTATAACAAATATTATTATAAATATTTATAATTCTACAACGGAATCCGTCGCATAATATCATAGTTATTTCACAAATTTTCTCTATTTTTTTACGACGGATTCCGTAATTTTTGGGACGGATGTTGACTTTTCGTCGCTTTTATTTTAATAGTTGCGACGGATTTTTTCTGTCGCTTAATATATCCATCGCAAATATGTTTTTTTTTGTAGTGATTTTTACAGAATTTGATGAAGAAAAGAATATTTTTTTGATGATAGTGAGATTTACCGTAACAGTTATAAGAAGAGATAGTGGATGTATTATATTTGAGTTTGATTGATTTTATATTTTTTTTAGATAAAAACTTTTTCAAATAGGATATATTATAATTATTATAAGATATCAAAAAAATGTTACATTTATTCTGGGACGATGGAAATATTTTTCTTCATAAAAAGTTATACTATTAGTATGATTTCTTTTGTCTCATAATAAATACAACACTTATTTTTTTTAACATCCCGTAATAATTATAATATTATCTTATTTGAAAGGTTTTTTTTATCTAAAAACCATATAAAATCAATCAAACTCAACTACAATACACTTATTACCTCCTCTCATAACTTATACAATAAATATAGTATATCCACTGTCATAAAAAAAAATCATCAAATTTCATAAAAATTCAACAAACATTTAAAATTTTGTGTCGATCAATTTTTTGTATTTATTATGGGATAGGGAAAATAATATATATTAAACTTCCTCTATTGTGAACAATGTATAATATATAGGCAATATGAGTACTCAATGAACAAGGACAAAGAAAGAGATAACATCAGATTTAACACGAAAAATCTGTAAATGAGAAAAACCTCGACAAAAGCTCCATTATGATCTTTTCTTACAAATTGTACCACCACAAGTTGGTCTTGCACCAATAATATTACAACACAAATAAGAAAGAAACTCTTACACACAACTCTTAGTAAGGCAATCTGTCTCTCTCTCTCCAGATGGAGATGGTTTGATGGCTTGAAAATGAGACGTATGAGTTCATTTATAGTGCATGGATGGATGCCATTAAGAATCACATCTTCTTCAAAAGTCATCTCTATTGAACCCAACACTATGGGAACATGAATGCATTAATGCGATGCATGAACTAGTAAAGAAAGATGAATCGACAAGAGGAGTTGTACCATAATGTGAACGCATCAAATAGATGCATGCACTCAAATCTCGATTAGAAGACATACATTAACATCCTTCGTCCCAACATATATGCAAATATTTTAACTTTTATACTATTCAATATAGATTCTATGGAGTTCTGTTTTTTGTCTTAGTGATGCGACAAAATTATGAAACTACTATAAGGTTGAATTATATAGCTTAAATTGTCATTAATGTTTCACGATAATTTTATAAAAAAAATTATATTTGATCGTCTAACGACGTGAATCAAAGTTCATGTCGATATATATACATAATCAAAATGTTGCATCTGTTTTGAAACGGAGGAAATATTAGAAGTAGAGCTGTAGATAAATTGAATTGTTCGTGAACAGTTCGAGTTTGACTCGATAAAAGTTTGACTCAACTCGAAATGAAAACGAACTCGACTCGACTTGATTTTTTGGGTTCGAAGAACTCGAAAAGTTCGACTCGAGAAGTTCGTGAAATATTCATGAATTGTTCATGAACGGTTCAAGTTCATGTTCGATGGAGAAGTTCGTAAACTCTTTATTTATTTATAAAAAAAAATGAAAATACGATCTCCACCACAAATAAAACAAAGTGGTGTCTTCTCTATACAGTTGTAGACCCCACATGAATCATGATGTCTCTCCCATTGTCTGCCTATTGAGTCTCCCTTTCTCCCATTGTCTCTTCGTTTCTTGTGTCATTTTTAGAACGGGATGGTCACCACCGTCCCTTCAGCAATCTCTATTTATAATAATAAATTTTTAAATTATAACTTTTTAATCTTATTTATTTAGTGTAATTATAAAATTGAAAATTTTGAAATATTAAAAGATTTAGTTTTATACAATATAAGTCGATGAGTCCTAACGAACTAATTGTTTTGTTTCTAAGTGAGTTTATATTTAAAAAACTCAAAAAATAGAATAAGTAAATCACTAAAAACTCAAAATCAAAATATCCAAAAGGATCAAAACCCTTGAAAGTTCTCGATGTTGAGAGAGCAATTAAGTTAACCATAATCAAAGTCGATTTCCCGACGCAAGTAGTATTAGTTTTTGAAATCTTGATAATCGATGTTTTCTATTGTAAGTTGTACTGTCTTTTTTGATGCAATGATATGTTGACATTGACATAGTTAAATGTATTGATTTTGTGGTTGTAACTAATATTTAACGTTATTTGTTAATGATCGATTTTAATTCATTAAAATTTCAGAACAATGGATATATAGTTATTCAATTCGGGTTCTTCTCAGGTTTGACTCAACTCTTTACCCGACAAACTACTCGATGAGAGATTCGATACTTGACGAACATAAGCTCGAACTCGATTTTTTTACCTCATATTCAAATTCGATTAATATTCGACTTTAAATGAATAATAACTGTTCGAGATCGAGTTCGTAAAAACTCGATTCGATTCAGTTCATTTACCGTTCTAATTGAAAGTTTGAATTATGACGGAAACAATCATCAACCTGATGAGGACAAGTTGTTGTTCAACAACCGCCCTCGCAAAGTCCCAATTTGCATGAGATGAACTTTGTGTCCCTATAATCTAATTAGTCAACAAAGATGGCTATTAAGGCTACTTAAAAAATAAAGATATCAAGGCCACTTAAAAGAAAAAGAGTTATTCTCAACAACCAACCAAAAAAAAGAAAGAATTTCTTCCTAAAAAGAGAAAAAGAAAAAGAATAAGATATCATACCATCACAAAACTTGGATTTTTTATAATTTTGGGTTTATTTATAAATAAAATTATTAAATTAAGTTCATTATTAAAATTGATCAATTTTCAAAATATAATAAAAAAAGACGTTCTACGCGATTACAAAACAAAAACGCCGTGCGTCTTTAATATAAGAAAAAACGCCGGGCACCTTAATGTAGGATAAAACTTTCACTTTTCATGGTGGATTCACTTTTAGGCGCAGCCCTGTAGTACTAGGCTCTTACAAAGTTTTCACTTTTCCCATGCTTTGGGGTGGATTCAAGCATCCATTCAGTGTTATTTTTTAGTTTTTCCCTGTTACTTCATTCTCATTTGTAAATGTTCCCTGTGTCTTTTGTATGGTGCCGCTCTGCGTTTTTGGGAGGCGCCCTGCGCCTTATGGAGAGGCGCCCTACTTCTTTGGTTCAGATAAAGACGCCCTGTGTTTTTTTTTGGGAATGACGCAAGGCGTCTTCTCTCATTACATTTTGAAAACTGATCCATTTTGATAATCAATTTGTTTGTGAACCTAATTTGATAATTTTATTTATAAATAGACCCAAAATTATAAAAAAACCTACCAAACTTTGGGAAAGTAACAGGATTTGTGTACTCATTCAATTCTGACCTTGATTTTATATTAGATAAAAAAAACTACAACAGAAATTATCAATTGATAATATTAATAGATAAAATTTTATTATTTAAAAAAAATCAAAAAAATAAACAAAAATCTTATTGAGATATTTTTATGCCTGTTGATATTGCAATTGATAATTTTTACTTCTATCTTCTTTATCTTGACTATGTTATGATGGCGCTTGAATAGTATTCCTAGAAGATAAGGCTAGAGGTTGATAATGGTGCTAATAGTCCAAAAGAAAACATCATAAGTTCATAGTTGCCATTAAACTATTTATGTGTCGTAGTTGACCATGTTCATATTGGTTGAACAAACTTTGACTATATTAAAAAAATAATAATAGAATTGTAGATAACCATAGATAAATTTATTTATAATAAATAATATAAATAAATTTATTTGTTGTGGGGATTAAGGATTAAGATTAAAGATTGGTTTTTTCTTTTTAATTAATACAAAAATAAATTTTTAATATTGATCGTTAATTTTCAAATCTAACGATTTAGTCACAAATCAACCAAACCCATATTAAAACAAGAAAAATCAAGGAGAACCCTAAATAAAGATAACATTTATATCCCAAGTTTTAATCTTAACGATCATGAGTTAAGTACTTAAACACTGAATGTTTGTTAGAATTGATTCTCTTTGTTTCTTATTTTAAAATTTGGATTTCTGCGCGACATAAATTTTTGAAAAACAGCTCGCCTAGGTACTATAATAGCAACCAATTAGTTGTTGTAACACGTTCGCGACATAATAGAATGGTTCTAAAGGCGTATGCATCTTAAGAAGGAAAAAAGAAAAGAAAAAAAGAGCCAGTCATTTCTATCTTCAAAACCAGTCAGGCACATTACAAGCACCGGTTATAACAGTGAGCTGGTTATCTTTTGCAGCTCTACTAATTTTCCCTTGAAGATATTCATGTCTTTATAGTTCTCTAGTCGATATGTTTCTATAATAGTCTATCTTCAAAACCAGTCAGGTATATTACAAGCACCGGTTATAACACTTAGTTGGTTATCTTTTACAATATTAATAATTTTCCCGTGAAGATATTCATGTCTTTATAGTTGTCTAATCGCTACATATAACAACAATAACAAATCAAATCTTTATCGCATCAAGTGAGATCGGCTACATGAATACGACGACATCAAAGTCTTCATATTCATGTTGAGAGATCCAACGGGACTTTTTATGTACTGGCTGTCGACTACCTAACATACAATCCTCACCATTTTATCTGGACTTAGGCCGGTTAGAAACGGAATAAAAATTTCCAAACTAAATGAGTTTCTATATGTTTCTATAATAATCTCTAGTAACTATGAATCAGTTTGATTAATGAACCTTACACTCGCAACACTCTCACCAACAAGCGTATTTACTATACAATTTCATCATACTAGTCACAATCACAACTAAGCATAGAACTCTTACCTGTCATCACACTTCTTCGACTCGAAACATACATAAGTACAAGATTCAGATCGAACCGGATAAACAGCTAATGCTCAGCCTAATAAAATTAGGCGACCAAAAGTCGCGATATGATATAATAACCTTTCGCAGTACTCTCAAGCTCAAGAACTCACCATTTACAAAGATTAGAACCACAATGTAGGCTACTTTACAGCAAAAGAAACAAAGAATGCAACAGATCCTAAATTAGAGTAACACCCTAGTGATTCTTTCAAGCAAAACTCACTGTCCAAATGACTAAACATAAGGATCATCACGGTCAAGAGGCAGAATAGGCACAAAGGGACTTATATTACCAAAGAATATAACTGGAAACCGTCGTCAATCTATAAGTCAACATCAGCCATGCTGCTGTCCACGGACTCATCCCTCCTATGCTCGCTGATCGGCGTCTGTGCTTCACCTTCATCCACGTCGATGGTCACTTCCTCCGGGGTGGCAGTCAATGCCCTTCGGAGATGTTTCCTCTTGTATCTTGATTTAAGGACACGGGACAGTGTTTGAACTGCATAACTCATTAAGGGTCTTTTCTTGGGAGAGCGGTTTACACATCTGTATGCGAGAGTGGCTACTTCGTTGAGCTCCTGTTGGTCGAATTTTCCCTCGAGACGAGGGTCTACTATCTCTTCCCACCCTGTTCCTCCCCCAGCGCTCATAGTTGCCTATGGAACATCACGCGATAACAGGATATGATTTTTGAGATTTTTTACAGAGTACACGAAAAGCTTTGCTGCGTAGGGAGGGTATGTTACCAGTTGAACATAGTCCATGAGTCCTTGTTGAGGGTTTCTCGCGGCGATGAGTTCAAACAGCAATACTCCATAACTGTAGACATCGCTCTTCTTAGTGAATGTTCTGGTCGATATGTACTCCGGATCCAGATAACCAAATGTTCCTCTTAAGTTTGTCGCCTGTCCATCGACCATCTCTTCTCTCGAAAGGCCGAAATCTGCTACCTGTGTGATATCATTCATATTATACTGGAGTATTCATACTTAGACTGAAAGCCTAGAAACAGAGAAACACAACATACCCTTGCTCTCATCGACTGATCCAATAAGATGTTGGAAGACTTGATGTCGCGATGTATTACAGGAGGAGAAGCCTGTAGCAAAATGAAATTTCTAAGCCACAAAGATCATAACCGAAGTACACAGAAGCTATATCATTCTTTGGCCATTGTATTCAGATATTCAGAATGTACAAGTATACAACAAGCTAAGCGATGTAGAACAACTCGCCCCGTCATGGAGATACTCCAAACCTCTGGCCACATCCAGAGCTATATACACCCTCAGATCCCAGCTCAAGGAATCCTTTTCTTTACCTATAGATGCCGAAAACCACTGAATCATAGACGCCAAATGGCACCCAAGAAAATAAGAGAAAGAAAACCCTCAATCATGGACTTACTGTACAAGTGCGACGATAGGCTGCCATTGATCATATAGACATATATAAGCATATTCTTCCCCCTTTCGGCACAATATCCAACCAAATTCAAAAGATTCCGGTGATGTAGTCTCCCCAATAGCTTAACCTGTGAAGGAGACAAGGATCATATGAAACAAGCAGAGCAAAGGAAAAACGTGATAAATTTAGCAGAAGGACAGTGGTCACAGGCTAATGTTATTGTTGAATTAGGCAGATACTTAAAAAAAAATGCCACTGTAAACAACGATTTCTGCCATATTCGCGTACCTCTGTGTGGAATTCCTTTTCTCCCTGCTTCGAATCAGTTGCGAGGACCTTGACAGCAACAGTCTCGCCAGTTACCATTTGAGCTTTATATACAGGACCAAATGCTCCTTCCCCTATTAGTGTGGTGAAGTTCTGAGTTGCCTTCTGCAAATCCCTGCAAAACCAAAACCTCGATTTCAATCAGGTTGTGAATGAGCACAACAGAACATACGAGAGTCGCATCAACATCCGACCGTGCACAGACCCTCATACATCAATAGAAGAATGAGCTTTCGAGGAATCGTACTTGTAAGAGTACTCGGGTATTCCAGATGCAGGAATCACATTGCTCTTCTTGAAACCATCGAACCACATTGACATGCCATTCTTAACAGTTGCTCCTGGCGAATCTGGACCTCCAGTTGAATCTGACAAAATTGTCGTAGTATCTACACCATTCGCACGTATAGGAATCGTTGCAGCTCTCCTAGAACTGCTAGTCTGTATCTGTGCACGTCTACTCCGGTACCGAATGCAGAACAAAGAAAGGAATGCGAGAAGAACCCCAATCACTACTCCTATAGAGATTCCGATGATCAAACCGGATGGTAACCCCTTCATGTCCTCTATCCGAAGGAGATATTATCTATATGACAGCATTCTGACATCCATTATCAAGCCAGCAAAATCATATCCTGCATGTAAATTCATAATGCACAGGGATTACACAATGATTTGTTTCCCACTAAACACATTTAGATAACTTATTTGCATTCAAGACAAGGTTCATGCAGATACTTTCCAATTGTATCTGCCTGACAGGAACTGAAGACATAAACTGACACATTGGGACAATAGCACTTGGAATGAACTAAAATTAGTAATGTTACTACATCAAAGATAAGAAAACCCTAGCCACGCCATCCTCGGTGTCACGACCAGAACAGAGGCTCTCAAGAGGTGTCAAACCTGAGCACATGGCTGGGCGGAGGATTACTTATCATTGGTCAATCCTTTTTGACACACCGAAGACACCACCAACAGATGAAAATGTGATCTAAATGATAAAAACCCAATCAAAAAGCGCCATCTATTAGAATCCCATCAAAGCAAACATCACATACATACTAAATGGAATTAAATCTAGCAAACAGATCACAAACCCACAAAGAAAAACACAAAACCCACCTCACATATGCCTACCACAAACCCCAAATCTAAGCTTGGATCCACAAATCCCACCAAAAAAACACAACCTTGAGCAATACTCAAAGCATCCTCAATCCACTACCATGAACACAAAATGGCAATAAAAGTGAAAACCAATGTGGTATATTGGTGTTGGTGGTTCACTTTTTTTACTGAAGCTTCTTGTACACAAAAAGGGCAAAGCACAACAGGTCCCATCTGACCAGTGAATGAATGTACCAATGAATGCTACAAGTCAGCTTTCTAGAAATGTAATTGCTCACCAACCCTCAACTCCATTCATCCACCCAAACCCCAAAACACAGCAAACCATCAGTTCCAAATCATCTGAATCAGACCCATCAGTGTTTCCTATTCCAAGTAACAATCCCATTTCATGTAAAGAGCAATGAACAGGTCAAATAGAGTTTTTAGATCTGAAATTGCTCTCAGTTCCCACAAAAAGCAACTCAAAAATTCATCACATACCCTAATGAAAAACCCAAAAGGGTATCAGAAAAGCAACAAAATGGGACTCAAAACCCATTGAGCAATCAACCATTTGATCATTACCAATCAAAATGTGTTGAAGAAGTGAAAATACTTTCACTTCCGACAAAAAAACAACTCAAAAATTGATCACATACCCTTCTCAAAAACCCAAAAGGGTATCAGAAAATCCACAAAATGAGACTCAAAAGCCATCGAAGAAATGTCAAATCGATCATTACCTATCAAAAATGCGATGATCAAAAAGTGATCTTTTTGACTCGTTTTGCAGGGGTTTTTTTTTTTTTTTTTTATTGACGAACAAAGAGGTGACTTTTGTAAATGGGTGAAGTGGAATTTTGGAATTGAAAAATGGGGTGCCGTTGAAAATGAAGATGAAGGCGGGGTAGAATGGGAACGTGGTGGCGATGTGGGAAGATACAGTTTGCGAGATTTTTGGGAGTTGAAAAATTGAACTGCTGCGGCAAAGATGAGAAGAGAAAAGTAAAAAGAAGAGCGCGGGGAAGAACAAAGGAGAAGATTACTACTGATGCTGTGCAAAAAGAGTTATTAATAGGTTGATTTTGATTAATACCTTATTCATTGTTACATATAGGTCGATATGTGTTCCAACCGACTTATGCTAGTCATGATCAAGAATGGTTCTATAACTTCGAAAACATTATCACTTACGAAAATCAAGTTTAGAGAACGAGATATAAATGATTGATAGAACAATTATTTTTTTGTTGGTCAATCGGTCATGACAATGATAGCACAAAAAGCAAAGCAAACTTAAATTCTAGTTTGTTAGGTTTCAATTTAATTAAAATATTTTAATCCAACGTGATAATTTATGTATATGTTTAATTTAATAGATAAAATCATTTTTGTACTTTTTAGTGTGTGAGGAAGAGAAGTTAGAAAAAAAAAGAAATGAATTGATGTAATATAAAATAAAAATATTTTGATGATTTTATAACGATAGGAAAAAAAATTTCCAAATAAAAAAATATTTTATTTATTTTAACACGATTCAAATATAAAAATATTTTAATACTAATTAATTTGAGACAAAGATAGTATGTCATCGCTAATATGTTAAAGAGTCAAACCATTGGGATCTTTACAAGCAAGGGGGATACAATGTGCGAAGGATCTGTGTTTTTTTCATACTCTTTTCGTTTCATAAAAAATACAATGTTGTATTATTATTATATTATTTAATACGTATTTTGAGGAATTTTATTATTCGTCTTAACGACGTAAAAAATTTATGTCGGTGGCTCAGGGTTGAACTATATAACTTAAATTATCATTACTGTTTCAGGATAATTTTACGTAAAATGATGTTTGATCGTTCCGCGGGCGATTCGTAACTTGAATAATTTTATCGTTGATATAAGTTAACGTTGCGTTTTTTATGGGACGAATGGATACGTTGCTGCAGCAGCAGCAACTAGTACGCTGCTGTAATATTACAAGTTCAAAAAATTATATAATAAATTGAAAAGTTTATACGATAATTTGTTGAATATATACTGTCAGATTTTAGTTATAAAATACACTGAAACATAATTATATATCGTCATCAACTTATAAGATAAAATTTTTAATTTGTAATATAAAATTATCAATATGTTATATTTGTTGCAACGATTACGATGCTATTTCAGGAGAGATCATTTTCGGATATAAAATAGATTGGGATCCTTTGAACATTCATCCCAGCGGTAGCACTATACAAGTTTGATAGGTGAGATGGTTGCGGACTTGCGGTACAAATTTGATAGGAAGAAAATGCACAAGTAAATTCTGATTATAAATACGCCAACAGGAGGAACCTACCTTCAAATATGGCCTACCCAAACTTGATTTCTCTAATTTTTGCCTTAAATCATTTGCGTCTCGATATGTTACCCGACCCTAGTCTTTATGGTTATTGATATAGTACACTATCGCACAACTATCGCAGCACAATAAGCAGCATGTTAGTAATATGTTACGAATTTTGTTACCTCAAAAAACGGTCACTTGAAACCTAAAACGATTCAGTCGAGGAGAGCCATATCTTATTGGGCTGGAGTTTTTTTGAAGTTGGGCCAGATTTCAGTTAGTTTAAGTTTCGATTGAACTGGACCATTTTTTTTATTTGGGCTTAGTTTTTGTGTTAGTTGTTTGTTTTGGTGTCCACAAGACATGAAATCACTGCTGTAGCTTTTGTATTGATTTTGCTCAACTGTTGTGAGATTTTAGACATTGCAGATACTTTATCACGAAACTTTTTACAGGAAATAACTTGCTAAAACATTTTTAAAAGAGTAATGTTAGGGATATTTTTTTGCAGTTTTTTTTACACTCTTCAATTTCTACTGTTAATTTTTCTGTGGAATTGATTATAAAGGTCTCAAATTAATGGATGAGAGGGAGACGGTTAAACATATAGATCACAAACAAGTGCAAATTAGAACTAGTATATTTCTCTTTTAAAAATCTTTTTTAGAAAAGTTGTTTCAAATTGTTGATTAACCAAATACTGAATAACCAACAATAAAAGATCCAATCTTTATCCAAAAAATAAAAAATAAATAAACAATAAACAATAAAACAACCCAATCACATGTTGGATTTAGTATGTGTTTTGAGTAAGTTTGATCGTGTTTTAATATGGGTCAATGACCCAGAATTGGAGTGACTTTGAGTTTAATTCTATCTACATTCATTGGAGATGAACGTGGTATAATTACTGTCTCAAAACTCATAAAGGATGACTGAGAAATTGATGATCAAAGTGTAGTGTTTGGTGCATTTAATGTGATTGGTTGCAGCAAATGCTGCCAAAATCACATGGAAGTTTATGTTGATGGAAGAGTAATTTATAAGTGTGAATGTGAAGATAAAGGTTGGAACCCTTGGGGATATCCAATTTTGTGTGTAGGAGAGGACCTAGGCTTTCTTTGGTTAACACACACACACCCCGAATCGCTGTGCTCTGCCACTGGACCAGGTCCAGAACCCTTTCCCTCTCCTTTCTTTTTGTGTTTCTGTCTTCTTCCTTTCGTGTCATAGACTCAACATTCAAGACATACTAAAGGTACGTTTGATGTATGATCGAGTAGTGCAATTTGATCATATGCGTTTGTTGTTGCATTTTGAGAATTGATTGACGTAACTCGTATGCACAGAACGAGACAAATCGATCTTTAAAAAAAAAAATTTTCACTTGTTCTCTCTCTCTTTCCTTCGTGTCATTTCTTAAAAGTTACAAACATAACTTACAACATCACATACTAATACTATTATATTAACACAAAATTCTTGCTATTGATTGATGGTTTAAAGCTCCTCCTTTGCTCAACCAGTGCCAAAAGGATATTCGTCGCCATAATCACCAACTTCAACTAATCAATAGCTTACACCATATAACAATCCTTTGCTCTTTTTCTATTTTTGCTCTTTTTCTATTTTACGGGGCTTAAAGATTTTGTATTTTCTTCGGCATTTACACACTTCACAATCCTCCCAGCAAGCCATCTAAATATGTTCAAAATACAGAAGAAAGTGCGATGAATTAATGATTTGTTGATAATATAAGACGACGTTACATGGGAAATGCGCCTTTTTCCATCTTTGTTGTCATCATTAGGTATTGTATAAGCATTGCACTAACTATCTTTTCTGGTACCCATTACTTATACCCTTTTCTCGTTGGTGTCCACTGACTTCAAAGCAAGTATCTCAATCTATGATAATTAAGCACAATTGTTTGACATATATAACTTCTTTATAGGTCAATTTTTATTTTGTTATCGTTTCCAAATGAAAGGATACTTTTCTCAAAATGTTGATCTCCTTATAATGTGTTAAACTTTTGATCTCATGATTATAAACAAAAAATTATCTATTATTATGATAACGCCTGATCTTTATAAACAAACGTATTTATATGGTCATTTTAAATGCAAATAATGCATTTGGTAATAACTCACTATCGTACAATTAGAAGAGATGAAAAAGAGCCTGAGTAATACTCTCTCCATCTCGTTAAAAGCATACAACAATTGACTTTTGACATTATATTTCATGTATTTTGAGAGATTTCGATCCCTAGACGATACAAACATAAAATTTTTGTGATTTTTGACATTATCCATCATGCATTTTTTATGACACGGTGGGGATATATTATAATATTCTCTCCGTCTCAATTAATATAACGACATGTACTTCGAGACTCTTTGTTCTTGCTCATAACGATGTGAGAAAATTATTTTTTTCATATAGAGTTAAAGTTCACAACTTAATATATCATTATTGTTTCAAGATAATTCTGTAATAAACAAATAATGTTTGATCGTCATATGAAAAAATTCGAAGATGTCGTATTTATTTTGGGACGGAGAAAATAAGCCGTTTTGATATTTTTTGTACATATATTTGAACACAGAGTATTCTTTTGTTTGAGTGAGAAAGTACAAGAAAGGTTAATCTATATATGTGACTTGGTAAGAACATTGATCATATGTCAAGTATATGGAGTTCAGTGAAATTTTGCATTAATATCCCTGATAAGTTCTACCCAAAAAAAAAAAAAATCCCAACAAGTCCCAATCCAGGGGCTCAAAAGGGTCCACGTCATCACAAATACATGAGGACCAAAAAAGCTCCTCCACTCATCCAGGTCGACCACCGCGTTGGAAGAAAACACCTGGTCAACGGTCAAACCTACCAAGAACAACCCCTCCACGTGGCAATCCCTTCGATGACGTGTCTACCGCAAGGCTTCTGACATGCCAGGTCAGCATTCCAGTACTGTTTCATTGACCGCCATTCAAGCCAAACACGATCTCGTCACGTGGTTGGAGTCTATGTGAGTTTTTTTATATTTTTAGGTCTTTTTATAAATAAAATTATCAAAATTCAGAAATGTGTTAATTATTTAAAGGGGTCTGTTTTCAAAATAAAATGAAAAAAGACGCGATGTGTCATTTTCAGAAGAAGACGCAAAATACCTTTGATTGAATTAAAGACGCGGGGCGTTTTCCCCAGGCGTGGATTTGCTTGGTCGTGCTGGACGACTGGAACAAGTCCGTGACTTTATCCAGAAAATGCCCACAAATCCAGATCCCGCGATTTGAGGAGCTGTTATTGAATGCTTGTAGAATTCATCGAAACGTAGAGCTAGGAGAGCTTGCACCGCAGCGTATCTTCGAGGTTGATAAAAAGCATGTCGGATATTATATTCTCCTCTGTAATCTCCTTGCTCATAGTGCTAGATGGGACGAACTTGCGAGAGTGAGAAAGATGATGAAGGAAACAGGCTTAACAGTTGATCCGGGATGTAGTTGGATTGAAGTTAAGGGAAAAGTTCATGCTTTTCTTAACGGTGATGATTCGCACCCTCAAGCGAAGGAAATAGTGTCCATTTTAGATCAATCCTACAAGAGAATGGCAGCTGCTGGTTACTGTGGTTCAGAGATGGAGTATGAGGATATTTCCAAAGCTGCTGGTTACTCTGGCTAAACACGTCCTGCGTCTCCATTCTAAAACGCAGGCATCTTCTCTTATATTAAAGATGTACGATATTTTCGTTTTGGGATTATAGGACATTTTTTCTTATTAGATTTTAAAAATTGATTGTTTATGAAAATAATTTGATAATTTTATTTATAAAAGACCCTAAAAATATAAAAAAACCTCAGGTGGGATGGGGTGGTTGGGTAATCGCGACGCGTGAAGGGGGGAGCGCGTGTGTGATTTTGATTAGAGGATTTGTTTGTTTAAATTAAGTGTGATGTGGGGATTATTAGTGTGTGTGAAATCAAGTGGGCTTTATCTTTTGAGGATTTCACACCCTAACCTTTGGGCGGGCGAATAAAGATTTTTTTTTTTTTTGAGTTTTGATTTTTATATATGATGCCATGTGTGAATTAGGCAGGTAATGATGTGTCATGACATCATCTATGTGTTTTATTTTTTGTTTTAGTTTAATGATGTTTATATGTTAAAAATTACTCATTTGATTCAATAAAATTATAATATTTTTTAAATTGAATCGTTTCATTTAAATTATAATATTTAAAAATTTAAAAAAATTTCTATAAAAATATCCCAATTTTTTAATTTTTTATTTTATATCAAATCAAGTCACATCACTATTTTTTTTTTTTTTTTTTTTCATTTCTCTCACCCACAAAAATCAAAAAACAATTTAGTTTTTATATAAAAAATCAATACACACATAAATTATCATGTTAGATTAACTGATTATAATTCTGTTGGGACAAAAGGATTATTATTCCTTTTATTCCATAATTTTTACAACACCACGTATTTTGAAATGTTTGCTCTAAACTTCAAAATGCATGTCATTGTAAAAATTATGACTAATGGAGTATTACCGTTATTATATAATTGCTTCAACACTTATAAAAATCGATATTAGTATTATTCAATATGTATTTTGATTTATTTCATTTTTATATTTGAATAAAATTCAATCGTCCCATTACATTCGTCGTATGCAAATCATAATTTATACTCAAAAGTAGAACATAAATCAAAGTACATGTGCGACTAATTTTTTCCCTTTACATAAAACTACGAGTAATTTTCGATTGACTAATTTGTCCCTTTTTAAATCAAAATCTACGACTAATTAGTAATTCGTAAAAAACTATGTTGGATTGTCCCTATACTTACCCTTATATGAAAGCCATCCATTGGGGTTTGAAATGTGGACAAGGGATGCGCTCATATAAGTCCCAAAGGAAGATAACAAATGGGAAAGATAAATATCGAACTCATGATCTTTTTGTAACGTTCCGATTTTCAAGTCCTTTTCTGAAAACCCTCGTGGCATTATTGTCGCTAGGATCCCACAAATCCTACCCAGGCAATTTAACTTAACTCGGTTTAGAATAAATCCAAATGAAAATACACTTAAAGCATTATCAAACTAGATCCAAAACTTTACTTATTTACATATTAAAGCAGCAGAAACTTAGAAATATTGTCCTAAACATTAATACTACAAACAGGATCATACCTTAATCAAAATTCTTCCTCAAGTCTTGCACCTGAAAATATGGAAATCAAGAAACAGAAGAAACGCAACGCCGTGAGCTATACGAGCTCAGTAACGTGCCGATCCCCTTTTCAGGGGAAGCACAAAAAAAAGAAAAGAAAAAGAGAGAACAATCTGTTCTGAAATCACAACAAAATCAGTCATGCAATTAACATTCATGATGGACCACAAATACCCTCTTGTTAACATTGTGACCTTGACTAAGCATGTAAATCCATAGCTTCTTCTAGAAGTTTAAAGTCCGGGGTCACTCGAAACAGGGGATCAACATGTAACGACGTCCAAGAGTCTCCTGCAACGAGATATCCCACAATTTGACAACCTCACAGGTTTGTCTACGCGTGTAAGATGATTGGTCGCAACTACTCATCCCTGTACAGTTTAACATGACATCTTCTCCAAGTCACACTGTAACAACTCAGTAGGATTAACAATCTCGGAGTTTGATCTCACCTCTCATGAATTCATTCCCATTTTGCATGTTCATCTGTAACATGACATCATTTATAGGATTAATCCGTATTAACCCTAACCTTTATCCATTATCGTATGCCAAACCTTATAAACCTAACACTTGTCTTTATCACAATTATATAACGTACAAGGTTAACGGAGAAAAAGCTATCCAAATCCTAGCATTAGGACTATCAGGGTTAGGTTACCATGAACTGCGATAAGCTCCAAGTGCTACCATACAATCATATAATAACACGAAAATGCAAACATAACACAACACAATATAACACAGCGCACAGGGCAAAACTACCAATCACGCGTTAATATACAACTAGTATAATAACATGTATCGTCATCCAAACTAGGAATCTAAACGTTACCTTGTATGTGAGTCTCAGGTTGTTTACTTTATACCAAAGAAAAAACAGTTTACGTTTCAATTCTTACACAGTATAAGTACAATACGTTCGTTATTACATATTTCTTTCATATATTTTATTATTTTTATGTATTCATGCGTATTATACGTCTACTACGTCATTACGTATTCTTACGTACATTCTGTTATTTTTACATATTTACGTATATCGCACAAATACGTAAACTACTACGTACTTTTATTCAACTTTGTATTCTTAACCTTTTATACAATCAAACGCGTATTTTCCTATGTTTCTTCTCCAAATACCGTATTTTACTAGTCATAAAGGGTAACGGCTTGATATGACACAAAAATACATCAAAAAATAATTTTCCGGATTGGTTGAGCGGCGTCGCGGCCGCTACAAGTCTTGTCGCGGTCGCAACTGAATTCGGGCAGTGAGCTGATAGGTTTTTTCAGATTTTCAAGGCTAATTTTGAACACACATAATTTTTTTGTTTCTTAACCAAATTGAGTCATTCTTGATGCAATGGAAACATCAAGAAGTTCTCTCCAACTTTGTTCCAAGACTTATTTGCTGAATTAGGTTCTAACTGGGGTAAAAATATGTTTTAATTTCGAACGTCAAAGCTATCCAGAAACGCCTCTGGTTGGTTTGCTAATTTTTGTGTTTTACCCAACCAACTCAATCCCAAATGATCTAAAACTTCATAAACATAACATTTACTTAATTATTGTTATGTTTGTTCAGTTTGGATTTGTTTGATACATAAAATCTTAGGTTTTCGATTCTCACGAGTATAACTCGTCTTTTGATTCAAATAACAGGTTTCTTTGTCCGTGGTCTTTTTTTCTTGTTATCTTCCTTGTTTTTTTATATGATAATTTAGAGGTTATGAATAGAGAAAGAAAAGCTCACCCTCTTGTTGAAACGGATTTGAGCTTGTTTTGATTTCCTTTGACGTGTGAAGCACCGTTTGCTCGTTTCCTCATCCTTGATGCGTTTTTTGCTGTTGGAGCTGTCTTCCTTCCGCCTCTTGTGCTCACCACATCCCTCTGAGTCAAACAAATCCAGCTACATGAGCCTTGAAGCTTGGTTTGATTGGTGAGAAAGTAAGAAGGTGAGAGAATGATTTGGTGAGGAGAAGGGAGGAGGTGTGGTGGTTTGCTTCTTCCTGGATCCCTTGGTGCTTAGATTGGGTGGAGAAGTGGGTGGAAGGGAGTGGGGAAGATGGTGTCCCTTGATGCGGTGGTTGTCGTGGCCGGAAGTGGGTTAGGGGAGAGAGTGGGTGGTGAGTGGGAAGAAAAGGGAGGGAAAAAGAATTGTGGGGTAATTAAAAAAAATAAAAAAAATCCTCGTTTTGATTAAACGCAGGATTAATTATTCCCATATCTTCCATAGTTTTCGTTCAAATTTTACCACCACTCTCGAAAAATCATGTTATTGATTAACATATAATTTTTGAAATTTTTCCGCAATAAAAGTTATCCCAACTTCGTCACAAGTTTTAATGTTATGAACGTAACGTTACGTCTCAAAACTTTGAAATGAGATTTGTTTCCCTCTTTTAATTTATTATATAAGGAGAAAACGCATATTCTCACTACGTTTATCAATTTACAAACTATTATTTGATCATAAATTTTATATTTATTTGATCTTAATTTTCTGGGCCTTTACATCCTCTCCACCTTAGGATGTTTCGTCCCTGAAACATGATTCGAGAACTCTGGGACCTAAACAAGTATGGATAGTGCTTTCGCATGGTTTTTTCAACTTCCAAACTTCTGAAGTCAAATGATTTGCCCAGAGCCCTTTCACTAGCTCTATTGTTTTATTCTTCAATACCTTGAAGTGACGATCAAGAATTTCTTGAGGACGTTCCTCGTATGTCATCCTCTTAGTCAGTTGCACGGGATCACACTGGATGATATGGCTCGGGTCCGACACATACTTGTAAAGCATCGACACATGGAACACATTATGCACAGTAAACAGATCAGCTGGCAAAGCTAACTGATACGCTACTGCACCAACCCTTTCCAAAATTTCAAATGGCCCAATGTACCGAGGACTGAGCTTTTCCTTCCTGCCGAAACGCATAACACCTTTGGTTGGTGATATTTTTAGAAAAACATGATCATCGACCTCAAATTCCAAAGGTCTGTGCCTTACATCAGCGTAGCTCTTCTGTTGATCTTGAGCTGTTTTCATCCTCCCTTGAATCAGTTTTACTTTATCAACTAGTTATTGAACCATTTTTGGTCCTAATTGAACCACATCTTGAATGTCATTCCAATACACCGGTGTTCTACACTTCCGGCTGTATAATGCTTCAAATGGCGCCATACCGATACTGGAATGGTAGCTGTTGTTGTATGTAAACTCGACCAACGGCAAGTGGTGATCCCAAGAGCCTTGAAAATCGAGAGCACACGCTCGTAACATATCTTCCAGAGTCTGTATTGTACGTTCCTTTTGACCATCAGTTGCTGGGTGAAAGGCAGTACTAAAGTTCAATCGTGTACCAAGAGCTTCTTGCAGACTCTACCAGAACTGAGATTGAAATCTCGTGTCCCTGTCAGACACTATTGTGCTAGGAAATCCATGAAGTCGCACAATGGTCCTTATATACTCCTGAGCCAATCGTTCTGCACTCAATGCGTTCTTGACTGGTAGGAAATATGCGGACTTTATCAAGCGATCCACGATTACCAAGATGGAGTTCAGCCCTTCAACCATGCTAGGAAGACCAACCACCAAATCCATGGATATCGCATCCCACTTCCATATCGGTATCTCCAGCGGTTGAAGTAATCCACCCTGTCGTTGATGTTCAATCTTCACTTGCTGACAGATCAGACATTTGCTGACAAAGTCAGCAATCTCCTGTTTCATATTGCTCCATCAATAACACTTCCGCAGATCCTGATACATCTTAGTACCCCCTGGATGAACGGAATAAAGGCTTTGGTGAGCCTCCTC
>JAOVYX010018452.1:0-20155 GCA_035668315.1 Drosera spatulata
AGTCATAGCTTACAACTTCGAATACCTGTTTTAATTACAGCATTGGAGCAGAAGCAATGCAGATCGATTATTACATTATACAAAATAGACATCTGATCTGCCATAATATCCGAAGTACGTGGATTCATCTATATGCATGCAGCGGCTTCTACGCCGTTGTGACGGGGCCACGGGTTGTTCTTTGCAGTGAGACCCGAATTATCTCAATGCTGGCATACGATACCTCATTGAATACACACAAGAGGTGCAAGGCAACGCACAGAGTAGGCAGGTGCGAGAAAACAAAATCTCATGGGTAGCCCGGACGACGATTGACATCTTATCTCTGCACTCCGAGTCGGTCATATCCTTGGAGTTGCTGCTTTTGAGTCAAATCATGAATCCTAAATAAATACAAAAGAAAGGAATGACTCTTAAAAGCGATACGAAGTTATATAAAGCAATGAAAAGCGATGCTGGTTGATATGGCGCCCATATTTTCCTGTATATATAAAAATATTGTAGGGACTTTTGGTGGTCGCCATAGCCGTTAGCAGAAGTTCCCTGTGATAGGGATTCATACACCGAAGGTTGCCGTTAGCAGAATTGATTTTGGTGTTCGAGGCTTTTGGTTGAATATTGATTGATTGGGAGGAATCGAGAATTGATGAAGAATTGGTCGTGACAGTGGTTCATGGAATTATGGTCGTGGAAGCAGCTTGCAATGTCTAGTCAGCAGAACATATGAGAAGTAAGTTGAGGTGTATTGCTTGATAGATAAGATCATGGTGATCATGATGGCATGATGATCATGCGGATTATCCACTTCATTATCATCTCATAAGATGCAACTTCTCAGCCAATTAGTCTCCATTTATCATAGATATTTGATGTGTATGAAAACACGCATCACTTCTTTATTCTAAATGTTTGTTTTATGCCTCTTGTACTGTCTAATTAGTTTTGTTAGTGCCTTTTTGTTTTGAAATATTGGTATTGCTATATTTTTATGTTTTTGGCAGATTGTCATGAAATTTTGAACAAAATGAAGATGAAAGATGAAGAAGAATGGCAAGTCATGAGCTCCAAGGCTGAAATTCACAAGTTTGTCGCTGTTTCATGTGCCTCAAGAGCTAATACGGCAAAGTTTCACATCAATAAGCTAGATTAGCGAGTTTTGATGTGTTGTATAAGTTTCTAGAATTTTTGGACGTCATTTACTATTTTTTGTAATAGTTTTAGGTGATCAGCACACCTATCGCGGTCACTACTGGCAGTGTCGCGAGCAGGCTGCAGGGTGTCGCGGGAGCGATGGATACAGGTCGCGGGCACGACAAATGATTCTCAGCAAAATTCGGATTTTTAATGTGTCGTGGGCGTGACACTTGCTTTGTCGCGGCCGCGATTGTCTTCCTGGTGCAGTATATTACTTTTTAGCCGTCGGATCAACCTGGTCTCGACTCTTGCTTATAAATACATGCTCTATGGTTCTTCTAATCATATTGAGCAGAGAGACGACGGGGGGATCAGAGGAGGTGGAGACGCAAAGAGGAGAGGCCTTGGAGGGTTTTTGATCAACTTTTCAAGGAGAATTGATCCACGATTCGTTTGTATTGTTTTGGAATCAGTTTGGAACGTGATTTGTGCTGTAGAACCTTCATTCTCAGTTATTTATTGTCTGCAGAATTTCTGTTCTTGATGCTATGATTCATTCCATGCTTTGTTTGATGCATACGCGTGAGTAGATCAATAGTAGGGATGTATTGATGAACTTTGATAACTTTAGATCATGAGATGATGCGTTTGTGACTAAAACCAAAGATGCTACTGATGAATATGTTGCATGAAACCTGCTAGAACTATTGCATAACATATGTTTATTGGATTGATCATCTAATTTGCATAGGTTAGAGGTATAAGCCGCGCTAAGTGATTTATTTAGTTAAAAATTGATACAATATGATTCAAGCTAATTGTCATATATGACCAATGGTTTTATATGTATGTGACATGATAGTTTAAGCTACTTGTTATTCATGTTATGAATGGTTTTTCCATGTTTTGAATCAACTCTTTGATGAAATCATGTTTGAGCTAATTGAAATGGTTTTAATTTATTGAGTTAGTTTGACTATCCGAGATAATTGGAAGTTAAAAGCTAAAGAACTTAGTGAGTTAAGTCAAAACTCATTACGGCCATTCCATATTGATCATTACATCTAAAATACAGAAACATCAGTAATTGATCTAGGTGACTCAAAAGGAATTCAATCATCATCCCTACTTTTCTCCCAACTTAAGGAAATCCCTCTATATCCCAGCTCTATCTTAGCTTTTGTTTGATCTAGTTAGTTTAGTTTTAAGTTATCTTTTTAGACACTGGAAACACCCCCCATAATTCTATCTTAACTCTTACCCCCCTAGGATAGAAATTACTTAAGTTGAGTTTAGGTCGACACTCTCTGTTCCCTGTGGGATCGACCCCTGCTTCCATATCTACATTAGTATTTATAGCATGATAAAAACAAATTGGCACGTTTTATGATGACGTGGTAGTCGCAATAATTACACGTTTGGCCGACTACACATCTTGGATTGTCTTGTAAAGGGGTTGTCTTGTAAGCCAAAAACAAGAAGACAGTGAACTCACCAAGGAAAGACTGGACTAAGCTCTGGATTATCAGTTGATAACGGGTGTCTAAACTAGTATAAATCCTGTGTTTTTTATTTGTTTTTCATTGTTTTGAATTGTTAGAACTGTTAGGAATCAATCATAACAGCAAACAGAGAAAAACTTTCAAAGTTTAAGTCTCTATTACAGACCTTCTCAGTAGTCTACAAAGAACATCAGTGTATTGAAATCCACTATTCCGCTGTATTACACCAAAAAATTTAAAATAACCTATTCATCCCCTCTCCCTCTAGGTTGTATCTGTGGATCTTACAATCCGTACCGAATTATAGAATACAGTTTGATTCGATATCAAATATATCTATGTGTTGAACTTCTACAAACTTCATGAAAAGATCAAGCTTTTATTAATGATAATGAGGATTATTTTAAAGAAGTTTGTGAAATACTCCCTCCATCCAATGAAGCTTTCAACATTTGCCACGTAAATCATAAAGTTGGTCGTGTTACGAAGGATCCGCAGGACGATCAAGCAATGTAGTTCTTATATTTGGGATGACCAAAATAGGAAAAGGTGGCCAATATTAAAAAAAAAAAAACTAGCCTTTCCTTGTATTATATATTACGATAATCGATGTTGAAATATTTACTATTTATATGACACTATTTTGTGAAAATTCTCTTGGGGTATCACTTCGGAGATTTATTTTCAAAGAGATACCACCAAGGAAACTTTATTCTCATACGATATCACTTTTACAAAAAACCAGCAAACCTTTCTTATTTTGCCATTTTCTTTATTTTCCCACCGCCTACCACCACCACCTCCACCATCCTCATTTTCCTTCAATATCACGGTCTTACCGGATTGAGATGCGTCGATTCTACAATGCCCAGCCCTTGATCCAAAGAATTCGTCGTCGGTTCCAACGGAGTCGAGGTCGTCGTCGTCGGATTCGGGAAACCCCATCGACGCTGTTGTCTTCAAGAAGTACAATTACTTGTTTGCTCGAAATGGTGACAATTGTTGGATCTCTTCTTTTTAAGGATGGTGCAATCCTTCGTGGTATTGGTGTGAAACAAGAGGAAGCAAAGTCGGTCTCGAATGAAGATGAGTTCTCTCCTCCGTTGCTAGATTCATGAGGGGAGCTCGAGGCGGTGGAGGTAAATTGCATAGAGCTGGTGGAGTTGAACTCAAGTGTTGACTCTTTGTGATGATCAGTTATTTATTTACTTATTTTTTAAGATAACTATGATGATCAGTTTGTAGATTCCAATAATTTGTTTTTGTTTCGTTGCAACTCCATTGTGCTTTGTGCTGAATTTAGTAGTTGATATGACTTTTTAGTGTGGTTTTGCATTATATCGCAGAGTCGAGTTGTGGTTTGGTTAATTGTCAAGTTCTAGTTTTTCATTTCGCATAAGCGTACTAGTATGCATGAAACTAGTATATCTGAAACAAACCAATTTTGACGCAATAGATTTTACATAGACGTATTAATTTTTACATAGGTATACTAGTTTTTTGTACAGATGTATTAGATTTTTTGTACATAAATACTAGCTAGATTTTTTTGAAGGCAAATTAGTATTCATCAATTTATTTAGGTGCACTAGTTTTTCAATTTGCATTGACGTACTATTATGCCTGAAACTATTACGCCTGAAATAAATCAATTTTGACGTATTAGATATTGCATAGGCATACTACTTTTTGCATAGACATACTAGTTTTTTTTTATAGACGTTCTTGATTTTTTAAAAGCGTATTTCAAATTGTTTAGACGTACTAGTGTTTTAATTTTTATAGATGTACTAGTACGCCTGAAACTAGTACGTCTTCTCAAATCACTTTCACCCATGACTGATCATCCTTTACAAACCAACTTTGACGTATTAGATTATTCATAGACGTACTACGTTTCTTTTTTCAGGAGTACTATAATATGTACATGATGTGGTTTTCAATAGGCGTACTACTTTTCTTGCACACACCTAGTAGATGATGTACGTGATGTGTTTTTCAGTAGGCGCACTACTTCTTCGCACAGGTGTACTAGATGGTGTGGTTTTCAATATATGTAATACTTTCTTTTCACTTCCGCACTAGATGATGTACATGATGTGTTTTTTATCAGGCGTACTACTTTTTTGCATAGACGTACTAGATGATGTGTGATATGAATGTGCAACCCCTTCAGTTGTATAGAAATTGGTGAACAAAACTTAGAAGTATTAGCCATGATGTTGTTAGTGTGCTTAAGCTGGAAATTAGTTAGGTATCTGCAGTCTAGGTCAGATGCTGGAGAGCAGATGGCCACATATGGAGAGCAATAAGGGCCACTAGATACAGACTATTACAGAGAATTTCGGCTAAGGAGTTAAGACATGCATGGACAACAAAAGACCTACAAATGGTTCAGGATCTAGGATTGATCTTGTAGACAAGGGCCAACACAGCAATGCATGGGTTGCATCAGATCTGAGTGCAGACAAGGCTATAGCAGTAGCTGGATACCGACGAGGTCTCAATAGTATTGAGTGCAGAATGTGTTGCAGCAGACTGGAGTGCAGCAGAGATGGTTGCTTTGGTTGGGGCAGAAGTCTGAGGATCAATCACATCAAAGATTTGAGGTTCAGAGTGACAGTATGACCATCAGAAAAAGGTGAGTTGTCAACATCAGTGAAGGATCACATGTGACAAGCTGTCACCATCAAACCTAGTACAGTCACGGGTTCATTCCCTCAACCTATAAAAGGGGATCAAAGAGCTCAAAGAATAGAGTTGTTGAACGAGATACTGAGCATACAAACTGTGAAAAACCAATATGAATTCATAGATTGTTCAAGTGAGCTGAATTGAAGAAGAACATGAAGAAAAGCGTTCACTAGTCTACACTCACGAACAGAAGCTGCAGCAGAGTACAGAATAGGATATGTGCAAAGGGTCTAGATTCTGCGCCTTTGAAAAGTTAGATAGCTTGAAAAAGGGTTGTCTTGTAAGCCAAAAATAAGAAGATAGTGAACTCACCTCTTGAATTGACTAAACTGATCATCAAGGGAAGACTGAACTAAGATCTCGATTATCATTTGATAACGATTGTCTGAACCAATATAAATCATGTGTACTTTATTTACTTTTCACTGTTTTGAATTGTTAAAATTGTTAGAAATTAATTACAACAGTAAATAGAGACAAACTCTCAAAGTTTGAGTCTCTGCTGCAGACCTCCTAAATGTTTTCCAAAGGACTTCAGTGTATTGAAATATATTATTCCGCTGCATTACACTGAAAAAAATAGAACAACCTACTCATACCCCCCTCTAGGTTGCACTTGTGGATCCTACAATTGGGATCAGAGCTAAACTTTCTAGACATAAAAGTTTTGGAAAGAAAATATCTTATCTTTTTTTTTTTATCTCTGCAAAGAAGTTACTAACAGTTTATTTTGTGAAGAAATCGTAGCTCTTCCAAAGTAACCTAAATACCCCAATAGTGGAGAACCACCAGCACGCTCTTTTGACAAATTCAATCAGTAGAAGCCAAGGATGCTTGCACATCTGGATTCAATTGATGAAAGAATGCATGATGTGATCACAGACGGGCTATATATTCTAAAGATGTCAGATGCAGTTCATGTATACAGGGAAGCAGACAAACCTAAGTCTCTAGACAAAAGAGGACCGGGATTTGGTGCTAGTGGACATAAAAGCAAGAAATCAAATATTCAAAGCTCTTGATGATTATATGTTTGAGATAATGGTTCATACAACCACTGCAAAGGAAGCATGGGACGCTCTACTGCTCAGGAATGAAGGAAAAAATGAAATTAGGGAAAATAAGAAGGATGTCCTAATGCAAGAGTATGATTGGGTCTCAATGAGATCAGATGAAGACTTGACCAGCTTCTATGAGAGGTTCAATGTACTCATCAACAACCTCAAAATTTTGGGGAAGACTTTTGACAACAAGGGAGTCAACCTAAAGTTCATGAGATCACTTGGTGAGATCTGGGGGACAAAGACCGCAGCAATAAGGGAGTTTAGGGATCTTGCCAAGATGTCCTTAGCACAACTGTATGTTGTGCTGTATACATACAACCTGGAAGTAGAGCAGAAGAGACAGATTGATGAGGCCAGAAAGAGAACTCTGGCCTTTAAAGCTCAAGAGAAGATTCTGAGATCCATGACAGAAGAGGAAACGAGTGACATCTCGTTTGCAAGTGAACAAGCCATATCAGAAGAACTTGCACTGATTCGCAAGAAGTTCAGAAAGCTGTTCAAAAAGAAAAATCTCAAAAAAAAAAAAAAAAAACTTCTCAAACAAGACCAAAGAAGCAGAGAAGGAGGTCTGCTACAACTATAGAAAGGCAGGGCACTTTGCTTCACAATACAGACGACCTCCACAGGAATCATCTGCACAAAGGAACGAAAAGGAATACAGCAAAGGGAACTCTGGAAGGAAAGAAAAGGGCAAGGCCTATGCTGGTAAAACATGAAGTGAGACAGACTCATACGATGAAGAAACAATCTCTAATGCTCAACTCTGTCTCATGGCATAGAATGAAGAAAAACAACAGGTATTTGATCTCTCTAACTCAGATGCTACTTTAGAGGAACTAAAGGAGGCACTTCAAGAAACCTCTGAAAGCTTTATTTCACTCTCAAGGGAACATAAAGAGAATCTCGAGCTGATTGTAAATCTCAGAGAGAATTATAATCTAGCTTATGAAGAAATTGACTGCATAACAAGTGGCCTAGCAATCACTCAAAATGAGTTAAAGAAATCAAATGAGAAGTAATGCTTCTCAATTCTGTAGTGGAAACACTCATACAAAGAAATTCTGAGTTACAAGCCCAAGCAGATGCATGGAATGGAAAGACCCTGAACTTGCAAAAGATGCTAAACATGGGTCAATCCTTACATGATAAGTCCGGATTAGGGTACAAGGACTGGTTGAGTGATCTTTCACACTCAAGAGTGATTGATAATGTCACAACCAGTCAAATAGAGAAAAAGCATACCTCTACAAAAGTCTTGCAGAAGGGAAGAGCCTATCTTGAACAACAAGAGCAAGTGAGTAAGGCCTCTGCTGCTCAAACCCAAAGGGTTATATCCTTGATCAAAGAAATAGCACGAACTGGTGTAGAACACCATAAGGTGTAGAAGGCCCAGAATCATAGGATTGAAATCAATCAATGGCCTTACAGACCTCAATATGCACCAAACTATTCAGTATGGAACAATACTTCCAATACTGCATGGAGAAAACCACATCTGAAGCCCGTCTGCACATGTAGAATGCAGCAGAGGAGGTGGAGAAATCCTAGCAGACGACCCATGGGAATAAGACCAAGGGTCTACTGCCTTACTTGTGGCAAACATGGCCATAAGTCATTTGAATGTTGGACTCCACATAAAAAAATATATTCAAGTGTGGATGCCCAAAACTAACAAGTAAGGACCCATACTTGTGGATATTATGTACAAGCTTTCAATGCTTTACTGCAGGAACAACTACATGGAACATGATACCTGGACAGTGGATGTTCTGGGCATATGACAGGGAACAAAAGCATTCTGAATGATTACAGAAAAAATGAAGGACCCCTAGTCATCTTTGGAGGAGGCAAAGCAGGTAAAACTAAAGGTTATGGAACCCTTGGTATAGTTTCCTTAATCTTTAGAGATGTAGCTTACGTTAAAGGTTTCGAACATAACCTACTTTCCATTAACCAATTATGTGACAAAAATTATGATGTTTCTTTCTCTCATGATTCATGTCAAGTAAGAGACAAAGTCACCAAAGAAGTCAAACTGATAGGAACTAGAAAAGGAAATATCTATGCAGTAGACTTGAATTCATCTCAATCAGCATAAATTACATGTTTTTATATGAAAGGAGTTGAAGATACAAATTGGTTATGGCACAAGAGATTAGCACACTTGAACTTCAAAACCGTAGTCAAATTATCCTCAGAAAACCTAGTGAGAAGACTTCCTCAAAACAAATTCAAAAAGGATATGCTGTCTAGACCATATGAAGAGGGAAAGCACACTAGAGCGAAATTCAAACCCGTAAACTCATCAGAATCAGTTAAAGTATTAGAACTACTGCACATGGATCTTTTTGGTCCAGTGGATGTAGAAAGTTTGAATAGAAAGGAATACACCCGAGTTATAGTAGATGATTATTCAAGATATACATGGGTAATGTTTCTGCACAAAAAGAGTGAAACTTGCAATCTCCTAACTAGATTTCTAAGGCAAGTTCAAAATGAGAAAGGTATTGAAATAATCACAATTAGAAGTGATCATGTCATTGAATCTGATCAGACAGGAGTGGATGCTTATTGCAATGACCATGACATTAAACATAACTTTTAAGTGCCTAGAACACCTAAACACAATGGTGTAGTAGAAAGGAAATATAAAACACTTGTTGAAGCTGCTAGAACAATACTTGCTGATACTAATTTACCAAAAAGCTTCTGGACAGAACCAGTAGCCACTGCATGCTATGTTTAGAATTGGTGCCTCATACATAAGCTGCACAAGAAGACCCCCTATGAACTATGGAAAGGAAAGACACCAAGTGTCAAATACTTTCATGCTTTTGGATGCAAATGCTATATACATAACAATGACAAATATCACCTAGGAAAATTTGACCCTAAGACAAACGAGGGAACCTTTTTAAGATACTCTACAATTACTAAAGCCTTTAGAGTATACAATAAGAGCACACAAACAGTTGAGGAGTCAGTTCATGTATCTTTTGATGAATCTGAAATATCCTTGTGTGATGCTAATGTCTTTGATAAGGAATGTGCATACATAGAAGATGAACAAGATGCAGACAAGAGCTCTGAGGCTGTAAAAAAGGATGTGCAGTCTGCACACACTGAAGAGAAGAATAATGCAACAGAGCCAGAGCAGCCCACAATACAGCAACAACTGAAAAACACAATCATTGATCAAGACAAACGGAGATGGATCAAGGCACATACACAAGATGACATCATTGGAGATAAGGATGCACCTGTTCTAAATAGAAGAGGAACAACTAGAGAGTGCCTGTCTGCATGCTTCATATCAAAAATGGAGCCAAAGAAAATAAATGTAGCTATAAGTGATCCAAATTGGATTGATGCCATGTAAGAAGAACTTAATGAGTTTCAAAGAAATGAAGTATAGTATCTAGTGCCAAGAACAAAAAATTGTCCAGTTGTTGGATGCAAATGGGTGTTCAGGAACAAAACTGATGAAAATGGAACAGTCATCAGAAACAAAGCCAAGCTAGTAGCAGAAGGTTACTCCCAAGAAGAAGAAATTGATTTTGATGAAACCTTTGCCCCTATTGCAAGACTGGAAGCAATAAGGATGTTCCTTGCCTATGCTGCATATCAAGGATTGAAAGTTTATCAAATGGATGTCAAGAGGGCCTTCCCCAATGGAAAGCTACAAGAGGAGGTATATGTTGAACAGGCTCCTGGTTTTGAAGACTTTGAACATCCACATCATGTCTAAAGGTTAGAGAAGGTATTATATGGCTTAAAACAAGCTCCAAGGGCATGATATGAAACTCTATCAACTTTTCTATGTGAGAACAACTTTCAGAGAGGAAAGGTAGAAACCACCCTATTTCTTAATATGCATAAGGAGCACATACTATTAGTACAAATTTATGTTGATGACATTATATTTGGCTACACTAACAACAAACTGTGTGAAAGATTTGCTGCACTAATAAAATCTAAGTTTCAAATGAGTTTAATGGGAGAATTGAAGTATTTTTTAGGATTTCAAATACAACACAGTTAGAAAGTGGGATATTTATAAATCAAGCCAAGTACTTGAAGAACACAGTCAAGAAATATGGATCAGAAAATGTAAGTCACATGAAATCCCGCATGAGTGCAACTATAAAAATTAATAACGATGAGAGTGAAAAACAAATAACTGAGACAATGTATAGAGGAATAATAGGCTCACTTTTATACCTTACTGCAAGCAGACCAGATATCCAGTACTCAGTCTGCGTATGTGTAAGGTATCAATATGATCCCAAGGAATCCCATTACACTACAGAAAGAGAATCTAGAGATATCTCAAAGGAACTCCAGATCTTGGTGTATGGTATCTTAGGGAATCAGATTTTGTACTAATAGGCTATTCAGATGAAGACTTTGCAGGTTATAGAGGTGACAGAAAAAGCACAAGTGGTTCATGTCAATTTCTTGGTGCAAAACTGATTTCACGGTTTATCAAGAAGCAAACCACAATGTCAACCTTTACTGCAGAAGAGAAATACATAGTTACAGGAAGCTGTGCTGCACAAGTACTATGGATGAGGTCACAACTTGCAGACTACGGTATAACTTTTTAAAAAACCTCAATATTTTGTGACAACATGTCTGTAATGACAATTTCAGAAAACCCAATCTTTCATGCAAGGACCAAGCATATTGATGTCAGATATCACTTTATCAGAGATCATGCGCAAAATGGTCATATTGAATTGGAGTATATTCCAATAGAAAAACAAATTACAGACATTTTTACAAACCCTCTTAATGAGAGTAAATTTATTCAAACTGCTCATGTATCAATTGGCCAAAATAGTAGAGGCCAGACAGCCTCTTTTTGGAAGAGTCATTAGCATCATTCTAAAGGAGAAACTCAAAGTCTCTGACAAGGGAGGAAGGCCATGAACAATGGCTAAGCAGATTGACGTCAAAAAGATTGGGAAGCAGCCAATAGGTTCTCAAAGAAACCCGCAGCAGTGCAGACGACAACAAAGGCTACAGAAGAGGCTATCAAGAAGGAGCCTAAAAAGGCTAAAGAAAAGCTTATAGGAAAGGCACCAGAAATCAAACCAAAATAGACAAGAGTTTCCAGAAGAAAGATTGTCATGCAGACCTCAGAAGAGGAAACAATTTCGGAGCTCCTTGCTGTAGAGCCTAACGAAATGGAAGCAGAACATAGTCTGCACCAAGAGAAAAGCAGACTGAGACCAGCTTTCAAGTAACAACAATTGAAGCATCATCCTCAAAGATCTTACCACCAAAGAAATTAGAGATTACAGCACTTCATGACGCAAACATAGCTTTGAAGTATCTGAAGGCTGGTGCTGACGAAAACCTTTAGAATCTCATCTTAGCAGCACAGAAAAACTTTCAAGAAGTCAGAGAAGGACCACAAGCACAGCTCAGGCAAGAGCTAGGTGCCCAAGGCTACACAAAAGGAAGGATATTGAGGCTATTGAAGCAAAACTCAGAAGGATGCAGACTGAGCAAGCACTGAGTACATCTACTGCAGCCTCACTAACAATAGGAAATACTACAGTAGAGAGATTCACAGAAGCAATCATTCCTGCCTCTACTGCAGGAATGAAATTGGCTGTGGTTGAAGCTGACCAGCCCTCAAATGCATCAGAAGCATGGGCCACAACAACAACCACAACAACGCAATCCCAGGAAAAGGAAGAGATCATAAAAGCGTTGCAAACTATCCAAACAATACAAGAAAAGGTTCTGGTGGGGCCAAAACTGATGAACTACTAGACAAGCCTCAGAAGGAAGCAATGATTCAATAGTTTATCAAGAAGCATAAGCTTCCTATCAAAAGGAAGTCCAAGGCTGCCTGGCCAAAGCTTATACCCTCAGGACCAACTACAAGATACAGAATCAATGCAGACGGCTCAAAGACAGAAATTGGAATAATTGATTGCATGACAAAAGCAGAAATCAACCAGTTGGTTCAAATTCAAAGAATGGAGGCCAACAAGAAAAACAGGCCCACTGAACCCTATATATTGTTCAGTGGAGCTTTGGAAATCAAGGACTCTACTCTCAAGACCAGGAGACACAAACAAGTACAACTGCAGCACATTGAGTTTGTTCACACTCCAAAAGTGGAGGCAGAGTTGAAGAACCTTGTTGACAAGCATGTCCGAGAAGCAACTATGGAAATCTTTGATAATTTGTCAAGACCAACCGTCGGCAGAGCACCATCATCAGGTGATGATGATGATGGTAACGATGAACTTCCACTTTTAGAAGACCATGATAATGATGACATCATTGATGAAGTTGCTGAGGAAGGAATCAAGGAACAATCAACAGGATAGCCATCTGCCTTAGAAGAGCAAGCAGCGGAGTCTCCTGTAGCCGAGTCTCCAGTAACAGAGCCCACACCATTAGAATCAACAGTACAGGAGGAAACTACAGCTGAAAAAGCAAAAGATAGTGAAGTATCAATAGAGGTTGTTGCAATATCTGAACCAACAACAAAAGAATCACCAATCAAGGAGTCAGCATCACCAAGAAAAGATGCAATAGAGGCTACCACAGAAGGAACTACTGTAGACTGTGACCAAAGCACTCAGCAAGTAGAGTTCACTTAGCAAGGAACTACTCGATATTACTCCCACAGAGGCAAAGGAGGTGATCATAGTGGAGGATGAATCTCTGGAAACAACCTCTATGCCAAAAGAGGAGCAGACTGCAACAGAAAGCATGTTCAAAAGTGTAACACTTAAGGAAATCAACAAAAATGTAATTAGTGATACCCCCTCTGGTCAGGAACACATGCAAGATCAAGATGTATCCCCACCAAACTTGATATTCTCACCCCGATACTCCTTTGAAATGGAGCAGACCAAGGTAGATCCACCATTAGTAGGCTTCCCTCAAGGCCTACTCTACAATGGGACTGCTGACATTCAAATAATACCCCAGACTGTAACTAGGAGTCTGAGGCAAGAGCTTGTAGATGTCCAAATGACACCAATCCATGAAAGACCATCTTCTACTACAAGAACAATGGCCAGAACTGAACCTACTACACATCAACAGTCATCTCCCCAAGAGACAACCATGGAGTACATACTCAGGCAGCTGGATCAAGAAATCTACAGCATGCATCAGTGGACGAAGGATGCCTTCAAGGAACTTCTTGACAGACTTGAACCAGTTGCAGACGAACTGGAAGCTGAGAAAACTGCCAGAACAAAGTGTTTTGAAGACTTTCAAGCATTACTCTCCAACATGGCTGAAGGTCTCGTAGACCAAATTCAAAGGGCCAATGCCCTAAATCTTAAGCAGTACAGACTCAGTTCCTCAAACCTGAACAAGCTAAGAGGCCAACATTCTTGTTTATCATCTATGCATGCACGTTTCTCATCAAAGGCATTAGCAGCACAGATAGATTTAGATTCATCAAAAAAACATGAACTGACTCTTCAACTGTTTGTGTTCTCTTGTTATACACTTTAAAGGCTTTACTAATTGTGGAATATGCTAGAAATTTTCCTTCATCTATCTTAGGATCAAATTTTCCTAGATGGTATTTATCATTGTTATGTATGTAGCATTTACAACCAAAAGCATGAAAGTATTTGACACTTGGTGTCTTTCCTTTCCATAATTCATAGGGGTTCTTTGATAGGAATGTGCAATCCCTCCGTGTTGTATAGAAATTGATGAATAAAATTTCAGAAGAAATTATGTATGTAACAGATGCTTAGGCTTGATAAATAGTTAGGTAGTTGTAGACTAGGGGCCGTAGGTTGTGCAAACGACTGCAGCATTGTGCAGCAGAGTGCAGCAGCCCACTGGTGTAGCAGACGAGTGAAGCAGACCGGGCTGAGGGAATGCAGACTACCAAGGACTAAAAATTTACAATCCAAAGATCAACTTCATACAATAGCAAAAGTGTTCTCATGATCTAGGACCATTCCGTTGTTCAAGGCCAATTCTAGTATCGAAGTGAAGTGTGCCATATCGCAATGTTAGTATACAAGCTGAATTGCAGAAGACTGAGTGCAGTGCTGGGTGCAGACAAGGCTGCACTAACAAGCTGAGCAGATAAGGTCCAGAAGCTATTGAGTGGGAGTTAAATTGCAACAGACTGGCTGCAGTACTTGGTGCAAGTGAAGTTGCCAAAAGGTTGGATATGAAGACTGTGCTGCAGAGCTCATGCAGACGAGAGTGTAGTAGAGGGCTGCAGACGAGGCCTACAGTAAAGGCTATGCAACAGAGGCCTGTAGCAGAGGCGTGCAGTAGACCTGGTGTATGAGTCTGGGTACAGTATAGGTAGTTCTGGAATGGAAAGGAACAAGGAAGGGGTTAAAAATGAGAAGTTGAGGCAATGGTGATGTGTACTGGATCAGAAAAGGTGAAGCCAGGTCAGTCTACTACAGTAGAGGACAAACCTGTCACTATCAGATAGTACATTCACGGGTTCTGGTTCCCTGAGCCTAAAAAAGGGGACTCACAGCGCAGAGAAAAAGATAGAAGAGTGAGAAAAACTTGAACATCAACTCAAAGCTTTCAAAAGAAGAAAAAGCCTTGGAGACGCGCTGTGCGTGAGCTGAATCGAAGATTCAGGATTTGTGAAGAAGGTTCACTAGTCTGCAAGTGAGGAACAACAACTACAGCAAAGCACTGCAAGATTTAGGTTCTTCATCCTTTTGCAAGTAGGATTTTGTTATAAATGGGTTATCTTGTAAGCCAAAAACAAAAACTAGGGATCCTCCTCTTGGCTTGATTAAACTGGTCACCAAGGGAAGACTGGACTAAGCTTCTGTTACTTGTTGAAAACAGATGTCTGAACCAGTATAAAAATCCTATCTCATTTACTTTTCCACACTGATCTTCACTATTAGAACTGTAAGCAAAGAAGAAGGAAGGGTACTGGATCAGAACAAGGGGAATGGGTGCAGTATAAGTAGTGCTGGAATGGAAAGGAACAAGGAAGGGGTTAAAAATGAGAAGTTGAGGCAATGGTGATGTGTACTGGATCAGAAAAGGTGAAGCCAGATCAGTCTACTATAGTAGAGGACAAAGCTGTCACTATCAGATAGTACAGTCACGGGTTCTAGTTCCCTGAGCCTATAAAAGGGGACTCACAACGTAGAGAAAAAGATAGACAAGTTTGAGAAAACTTGAACATCAACTCAAAGCTTTCAAACGAAGAAAAAGCCTTGGAGACGCGTTGTGCGTGAGCTGCATCGAAGATTCAAGATTTGTGAAGAAGGTTCACTAGTCTGCAAGTGAAGAACAACAACTGCAGCAGAGCACTGCAAGATTTAGATTCTTCATCCTTTTGCAAGTAGGATCTTGTTAAAAATGGGTTATCTTGTAAGCCAAAAACAAGAACTAGGGAACCTCCTCTTGGCTTGATTAAACTAGTCACCAAAGGAAGATTGGACTAAGCTTCTGTTACTTGTTGGTAACAGATGTCTAAACCAGTATAAAAATCCTATCTCATTTACTTTTCCGCACTGATCTTCACTATTAGAACTGTTAGCAAAGAACTTAAAAGTCCAAAGAGATAAATTTTTTAAGTTTAAGTCTCAACTGCAGAACTTCCGCAAGCTGAAACAAACTCAGATGATGCAGACTAGCCTATAGCTCTACTGCACCACCTGAAAATTTTTGAGATAACCTATTCACCCCCCCCCCCCTCTAGGTTTTTTCTGGGACTTTCAATTGGTATCAAAGCCTATCTTTCAGGACTTACCGTTGTTGCGAAAAAAAAGGTCACATTTTTATATTAGTCTGCAAAGAAGTTACTAACAGTTTATTTTTGTGAAGATTCAATCATGGCTCCTCCAAAGCTACCTAAGTGTCCGAATAGTGGAAAGCCACCCTCCTACTCCTTCGATAAATTCAACCATTGGAAGCTTAGAATGTTAGCTCATCTGAATTCCATTGACGAAAGAATGTATGATATTATCACAGATGGGCCTCATGTTCCAAAAATGCTAGATCCAATGGATGGCATTAGAGAAGTTGACAAGCCTAAGTCTCTGTGGACAAGAGACGACTGGGATCTAGTGTTGGTGGATAGCAGAGCCAAGAATAAAATATACAAGGCTCTCGACAATGATATGTTCGAGATCATGGTCCATACCACCACAACGAAGGAAGCATGGGAAGCACTATTGCTTAGAAATGAGGGTACAAACGTATTTCGCTAAAATAAGAAGGATCTCCTCATGTAGCAGCACGACTGGGTCTCGAAGGGAGCAGATGATAACCTTACAAGCTTCTATGAAAGGTTTAATCTTCTCATCAATAATGTCAAAACTTTAGGGAAAACCTTCGATAACAAGGAGGTGAACCTTAAGTTCATGAGATCTCTCGGGGAGGCCTGGGGGACAAAGACAACCGCCATTAGAGAGTCGAGAGACCTTGCCAAAATGTCATTGGCATAACTCTATGACGTTCTACACACCTACAATCTGGAGATGGAGTAGAAGAGGCAGATAGATGAAGCCAGGAAAAAGGCACTGGCCTTCAAAGCTCAGGAGAGAATCCTGAAGACTACGGCAGATGAGGAGAGCTGCAGCACCTCGTCTGAGAGTGACAAAAGCATAACTGAAGAGCTTGCACTTATGGGAAGGAAATTCAGAAAGCCCTTCAAGAAGCAGAACATGAAGAAACTAAGTGCCAGCAAAACTAAAGAAGACGACTGTGGCAAGCCAGGGCACTTTGCTGCACGGTGAAGACGACCACCACATGAGTCGTCTACACACAAGAAAAAGAAGGACCCAAAAGGAGTCTTCAACAAGAAGGAGAAGGCAAGAGCCTATGCTACAAATACTTGGAGTGACATAGATTCAGATGAAGAAGAAACGATCTCAAATGCTCAACTGTGTCTCATGGCCAGGTCTGACGATGGCAAGAAGGTATTTGACTTCTCCAACTCTGATGCCTCAAATGATGAACTGAAATAGGCTCTTTAATAGACCTCTGAAAGCTTTATAGTCTCTCAAGAGAGAATAAATAAAACATTGAGTTGATTGTAAATCTCAGAGCAAATTATAATCTTGCCTATCAAGAAATTAATGACCTAGAAAGTCGATTAATTGTGGTAGACAACAAACTTAATGAATCAAAGGAGAAGGTTAAACTTCTCACTGAGATGGTGAACTCACTCACCAAGAAAATACTGAGCATCAATCCCAAGAAGATGCATGGCATAGTGAGTCTCTAGATCTGCAAAAAGCACTGATCACAGGACAATATCCTTGGGATAGGTCTGGGCTTGGATACAAGAGTTGGCTCGGTGAAAAGGTTCACTTACATGAGTCAAACTCGTCTGCAGCCAACATTAAAGAGACAAAAAAATGTCTCTGTTAAAGTTTTGCAGAAGGGTGAGACGTCTGCAATCAGGATGCAGACTAGTGAGGTCTTTACTGCATAACCTGGAAAGGTTGACCCGTTTACAAAGACTATGCAGAAGAGGAATTCCTTTACTGCAAAGGACAAGAACAAAGCAAAAGTCTTTGTTGCACAATCCTTGAAGCCCAAGACTTCACCTAATACAACAAAAGAAGTCACACGCATACTGCCAAAAGAAATGAGTACATAACTCATTATCAAGCTAACAAGAGATTTGAAAAATCTCAATTTACACCAAAGTACTCTATATGGAATAGGGGTTCTCTTCGTGTGCCAAAGAGACCATACAGACAACACTGCTGCGTGTGCACTATACAGCAGAGTGGATGGCAAGTTCCAAGCAAACGACCTAAGGTTAAACCAAAGGTCTACTACTATACTTGTGGCAAGCCCGGCCACAATTGGGTACCGCACAAGAAACTTATTCGAGTGTTGATACCTAAGACTAAAACATGAGGACCCATGATCATGGGTACCATGTACAAATGCTGCATATGTGATTGCAGAAAATACAGGATCAAGCATGGTATCTGGATAGTGGTTGCTCAGGGCACATGACAGGGAACAAGAGAATATTGCAAGATTAAAGAAAGGAAGAAGGTCCCTTGGTCGTGTTTGGTGGCGGCAAGGCAGGTAAAACTAAAGGTTATGGAACTCTTGGTATAGGTTCCTTAATCTTTAGGAATTTTGCTTATGTTAAAGGGTTTGAACACAATTTACTTTCCATTAGTCAATTGTGTGATAAGAACTATAAAGTGACTTTTACTAATGACACATGTAGAGTCATAGATATAGAGTCTAAAGAAGTCAAACTGATAGGTCATAGATTTGAAAACATTACTGCAGTAGACTTCAACTTATCACAGTCTGCACAAGTTACATGCTTTCACACTAAGGATGCAGACGACACAAATTGGTCATGGCATAAGAGGTTAGTACACATTTAAACTTTAAAACAATGGCAAAATTATCCTCAGGCAACTTAGTAAGAGGTCTTCATTGAGTTAAGTTCAGGAAGGATAAATTATGCAGACCTTATCAAGAAGGAAAGCAGACTAGAGCAAGTTTCAAACTAAACAGAGACCAAAAGAGTTCTCGAACTACTGCACATGGATCTATTTGGACCAGTAGAAGTACAGAGTTTGAGCAGGAAGAAGTACACACTAGTAATTGTAGATGATTACTTGAGATATATTTGGGTAATCTTCCTGCACAAGAAAAGTGAAACTTGTAGTCTGCTAACTAGGTTCCTTAGACAAGTGCAAAATGAAAAGGGTTGAGATGTGGTAGCAATTAGGAGTGATCATCGCACAGAATTTGATCAATCAGGGATTGACAAATACTATGATGATCATGGCATCAAGCATAACTTTTCTGCACCTAGAACACCACAACAAAATGGTTTTGCAGAAAGGAAAAACAAAACCCTCATTGAGGCAGCCCGAACAATGCTCTCTTATGCACACCTTTCAAAGAGCTTATGGGGTGAAGCAGTAAACACTGCTTGTTATGTGCAAAATAGATGCCTCATTAATAAACAACATAACAAAACACCATATGAAATATGGAAAGAAAAAACACTAACCGTTAAGTACTTCCATGCATTTGGATAAAAATGTTATGTTCACAACAATGATAGACTGCACCTAGGGAAATTTGATCCTAAGGTAAGTGAAGGAATATTTCTAGGATATTCCACATGCAGTAAAGCCTTTAGAGTATTCAACAAGGAAACACAAACTGTAGAAGAGTCACTTCATGTTTCTTTTGATGAATCCGAGTCATCTATACGTACTGCTAATGTTCTTGATGAGGAATGTGCATGTATAGATGATGAACAGGATGCAGACGAGGAAACTAATCCTGTAGTAAAGGCAGAGTCGTCTGCAGTCCCTGAAGGCAAAGAAGATGCAGCAGACCCACAAGAAGATACAGCAGAGCAAAAATTGGAAGAAACTGTCATTGACCCGCATGAGGACAAAGACAGATGGATCAAGGCACACACTGAGAGAGACATAATTGGGGACAAGGATGCCCCAGTGCAGACGAGGAGGGCAACCACAAAGGAATGCATGTCTGCTTGCTTCATTTCAGAAATAGAGCCTGAAACAATTAATCAAGCTCTCAGTGATCCTAACTGGTTAGATGCCATGCAAGAAGAACTAAATAAGTTCAAAATAAATCAAGTATGGTATCTTGTGTCAAGACCAAAGAACTATCTAGTTGTTGGCTTCAAGTGGGTCTTCAGGAACAAATCTGATGAAAATGGAATATCATCAGAAACATGGCTAGATTGGTGGCCAAAGGGTACTCTCAACCTGTAACGCCCCAAGAACCGATCGTCAAGCT
>JAOVYX010018453.1:0-20151 GCA_035668315.1 Drosera spatulata
TGAGACGTGAAATGCTGTTCTTCGAGTTCTTGAATTTCCATTTTGCGATTCTTCATCTTTTTACTTCAATTTTCCACTCCAATCTGCCATAAAACTATAACATACAGCAGTACCAACATTCCAAGACGAAAAGACACTTAAAATGCAATTTAGACAATGTAAAGGAAATAAAAACAAACGTTTAGAACGATGAAATGATGTGTGATTTCATACACATCATTCACCATAGAGGCAGAGTATATGGCTTTGATTGAGGCAGGAAAGGAGGCTATATGGCTCAGGAATATAGTACAAGAACTTGGTTTCAAGCAAGAGAATGGTGTCTGCGTGTATTGTGACAGTCAGAGTGCAATCTATTTGGTCAAAAATCAGGTTTTACATGCTTGGACAAAACATATTGATGTGAGGTTTCACAAGATTCAAGAATGGGTGGATTCTAAAGACATAGACTTACGGAAGGTTCATACAAAGGACAACGCAACGGATATGCTAACCAAGGGAGTTACTGAGATCAAGTTCAAGCGGTGTTTGGACTTGATTCATGTTGCGTCTTGCTGAATCGTGTGGTGGTGCATCCCTCCGCATGAATAAGGGATGCAAAGACGTGTCAGATTTGGCACGGGAGGATCGCTAGTTAGAATCACTGGTTGTGGTGCTTTTACTCAAACCAAGGTGGAGATTGTTGATGTTTTCTTGAGTATCCAGAGTTTTAAAGAGCATCAGACGTGCAAATGATCAGCACAGGATGGATTTGGTCTGGTTGCGGGCACGACGTGGCAAGTCGCGGGCGCGACACGTGTCGCGGACGTGACAGTATTGAGGTCGCGGACGTGACAGTATTGAGGTCGTGGACGCGACGGCCGAATGACCGGTTTTATGGTCTGTTTTATTCGTGAACCCTATAAATAGCTTGTTTTGTTGGACGACGATGATTATAGAGCGACAAGGACGATTGTTTGGCAATTCCTAGTGGTTTTTTAGTGTACACAAAGCGAGATTGAGCGATCAAGTTTAGGAAACGCTGTAAACGCTGTTTGATAGTGGTTTTCCGTTCTTCGTGGGTTTTTTCTTCCCCTTGAGGGATTTTCCCATATAAATCTGGTGTTGTTTACTTTCTCGTTGATTTCGTTTGATTGTTGATTTATTATTCTTTGTTGTTTCGCGTTTGTCTCGGGTTTTATTCGTAACATGAAAGAATAGGTGAATCTATTGAGATGAGAACTTAACTGGATGTATTAACAGCTTCTAATACAGCCTAGCAACAAACCTCCACATAACTGTAAGATTTCCCAAAATTTCAATTTGTTACTCTAACATGCCCCCAAGTGCTATCTTGGACCTAAACACGGATGTTTTGAAGACGTGACGTGGAGAAATATGACGGTAATTTATACATGTGTGAGTTCTTGCTCTCATACCATATGGAACATGAGTTTTATTCGTGAAACCGACTGACAAAGAGAAGGATAACTCGTGAGCTATATAGCAGCATAGATTTTCCAAATGATCGGTGTGAACTATACTGAACATTCATTTTTAATCTAAGTATATGAGAACTTGTTAATGATCACAGGAAACGGTTTACATGGTCCATAATCACTATAGCTAGCTGTAGGTAATCCTCAAGTTTTCTACTCTCTTTTTAATTTGCAACCATAGTTTTGTCACCATAGCTCTAGATTCATAGATAGCTTCGGACGCAACGGCCTTTGTCGCGAAAACCTTTTCATATGATGTGTTTTCGTGCTTGATTGGCGAAAAGCTATATCTTGGAACTTATAAATGCCCCCGTATTGATCAACCAATTCATCTCAACATACCATCTTTCAATAATTACCTGAATATTCATTCTCTGATCATAATCAAGGAAGCGACTGATACTCGTGATGGCGTCAAAACTAGTTGCCATCTTACTGGTTACGATATTTCTTGCTCATGATGCATATGCTACCTCGAGAGGGTTAGGACTCAATCATTCCAACAGCAAGAAGGTAGAGTTTGGCTTTAGCGCTGAGCTACAACATGTGGATGCCGATAAGGACTTGACTCAATTTGAGTGCCTTCAGCGAGCCATAGAACGTGGAAGCAGGAGGGCGAAGAACATTGAGGCGATCATACAAAGTTCCACCTCATCGGGATCAGGGGTCGTTGCTCCTCTATCGCCTGGTGAGGGAGAGTACACCATGAGCTTGGCCATCGGGACACCGGCTCAGACCTACTCCGCCATCATTGATACGGGGAGTGATCTCATCTGGACTCAGTGCCAACCTTGCACACAATGCTTTAACCAGACCACACCCTTCTTTGATCCTACACAATCATCTTCGTTCTCCGTCCTGTCTTGCTCTAGCCAATTCTGCCTGGATCTTCAACAAGAAACGTGCTCGAACAACCAGTGCCGGTACACGTATGGACATGGCGATGGCTCAAACACACAAGGATACATGGGTTCTGAGACCTTCACCTTTGGTCCGCATCTCAGCCAAACATCGCCTTTGGTTGTGGCACACAGAACCAAGGGTTCGGTGCAGGTCCAGCAGGGCTCGTTGGAATGGGAGGCGGCCCATTGTCAATGCCTTCTCAGCTCGGCGCATCACAATTTTCTTACTACTTGCCTAGCATGAGTGATGCTTCTCAGTCTAGCACTCTCGGGTTTGGATGAGCAGCCAACGGAACGGCAACTGGCTCCACCATCACAACACCATTAGTCCAGAACCCCAGCGTATCTACATTCTACTATTTTGCTCCAACAGGAATCAGCGTCGACGGCAACCAGTTGTCCATTCCATCTAACGCTTTCACCTTGAATTCAGATGGAAGTGGGGGAATGATCATTGACTCCGGCACGACACTCTTCTACCTCGAGCAGAGGAATATTGTACATTTGTTGGCCGGAACCTTGTCACATGGAAAAGCAAAAAGCAGAGTGTTGTTGCTCGATCTAGTGCAGAAGCCGAATACAGAGCATTGGCAACTACAACTAGTGAACTAGTTTGGCTGCGCTTCTTGCTTCGTGATCTGGGTTTCAAATACCTCTAGAGGCCAATGAAATTATTTTGTGATAACCCAGCGGCTACTCATATTGCATTGAATCCTGTTTTTCATGAAAGAACAAAACACATTGAGGTTGATTGTCACTTTGTTTGAGAAAAGGTCCAAGACAAAACAATTGACGCCTTATATTAGAACGAAAGACCAACTTGCCGACCTCTTTACTAAGTCCATGCTTAGAGGTGTCTTTCATAACTTGTTGTCCAAGTTGAGCTCAATCGAAATCTTCATCCCAACTTGGAGGGGGAGTGTTGAGGAAACAGCATACAAGCATAGAAATTAGACGGTTTCTAATCTGTCCAAATCAAAAGAAAATCACTTCTTGCCTTATGAGGAGAATTCTGGTCCAAAGCATTATGGATGTAAACTTGGAATTTAAGTTGTACTCTACTATTTAAATAGAAGTGAATTATCTCCCAGATGGTCCAAAGCAGTGGTGGTGGTGGTGGTGTTGCTGGGTGGCGGCGGCTGTGGATCTGGTTGTTGTATTAAGGGCGGCGGCGGCTAGGGTTTGGCTTATGTTTCAAGATTGTTGAGAGCCCTTGAGAGAAAGAACCCTAGGCTTGAAACATAACATCCAAAATATCTAGTTTGGAATACCAAGGCCGCTGTCTCCAGGTTAGTATTTATAAAAGACTAGTCTTACAGTAAAATAAGATATTTTCATACAATTAAAATACACCCTATCTATCAAACACAAATCTTATGTTTATGAAATATATAGAGAAACTTATATTTAAGGATATATTATTAATCATAATATTCCTCAACGTTGATGCCATTGCTAAACAAATAAAATTTGGTATGAACAACTAATGAAAGCATGATAATTTTATTTTTATTTTTTTTTTGAATTAGGGAAATAAAATTTTCCAAGGTCACTAGTTGTTAATTAGTCAATCTGCATCTGGTGTCGCAGGAGCTAGAGAAGAGTGACTGTGCAGCCCTACGCAACAATATCATAGTGACCATGGCTGATTTTTGTGTTCGCTATACAGCTTTAATTGACTGGTAAAGCTTTCTAAACTTTCTAGGAAATGATTGGAGTTGTCTTGATTGTGATCTTCTCATACGTCATTCTTGAAGTCTACAGTTATATAGCGAAGATCACAAAGTGTCTTCGCGATCCTTGTGAGCTTGTGAGGCGGCAAACATTTACTTTGCTCTCTAGATTACTGCAGGTTAGATTTTAAGCTGAGCATTACACTGATCTTGAGGTTCTATGATATTCCAATGAGTAGAATGCATGCTAATCTTCACATATCGTTATGTGTCTTATTACAGATGGATTATGTCAAGTGGAGAGGAGTTCTTTTCCTACGGTTTCTTCTGTCTCTTGTCGATGAATCTGAAAAGATTCGCCAACTTGCCGATTTTCTGTTTGGCACCATTTTGAAAGGTTATACCATTTTTGCTGTAGTAGGATACGACTCTTGTGTCTTTACTGAAATAATTTTTGTTGCGTTCTTTTTGCAGCAAAGGCACCACTTCTTGCTTACAACAGCTTTGTTGAAGCTGTATTTGTTCTGAATGATTGCCATTCTCACATGGGACACAGCAGTTTTCAAAGTTCCCAGGTCGAGAATAAACTTTTTTCTATCAGGTATGATAACTCTACGAACTGGACCGCTATTTAATACCTCTCTTATGGAACTATGGCTCAAGGTCGCATTCCTTGTCTTGCCAGAGGAAATGATGACAAATCAAGGTCCAAGAGAATGCATATTTATGTTTCTCTTCTGAAACAAATGGCGCCGGAGCATCTTCTGGCGACTTTTGCGAAAGTATGTGCAGAAATTCTTGCAGCCGCTTCTGATGGCATGTTGACCATTGAAGACCCCACAGGACAAGCAGTATTGCAGGTTCTAATCCTACTTATGGACTTTTGGTATGCTTCGGATGTGTCCACTTTTGGCATTTTGAAGTCATTGGGGGCAAACATCGAATGCTTGTAGCTTTCCGTGACTCCGTCTAGTGTCTTGCATGCTAAAAGCTGTTCATTTCATACCAATGTTGTATAGTAGTGCATTTTAGCCTAGTGAATTTTTTGGTGTATTAATAAGAATTTATAAATTGCAGGATGCTTTCCAAATCCTTATGAGCAAAGAGATCAAAATACCGGCAAGCCGTGGAGGAGCATCAGATGGAGGAGATGCAGATGAAGAGGGAGGTGACGGCGCAGGAACACCAGCAGCTACTGCTGCGGCGAGAGGGAGATTCATCACGCAAGCGGTTAAGAAGAGTCTCATACAGAACACGATCCCGATATTCATAGAGTTGAAGCGACTACTAGAAAGCAAGAACAGCCCGCTCATTGGCTCCCTGATGGAATGCCTTCGCGTCCTCCTCAAAGACTACAAGAACGAGATTGAGGACTTCTTGGTCGCTGACAAACAGCTCCAGAAAGAGCTCTTGTACGATATGCAGAAGTACGAAGTGGCCAAGGCCAGATCGACAGCAGCTACAGAGGCGGCTGCTGCTGCAGCCTTGAATAGGCAAGCTTCATATATATCGCCTGGTGTTTGTCCATCAGCTGCTGTTCCAGGAGTCGATGGACCAAATGTGCCAAAGAAGAAGCACAATGATCCAAGAGTTGCGTCTGCAATGGCGGACGAAGCTGCCGCTTCTAAAGCTAGGTCTGTGTTGAGGGAAGTGAACCTAGGAATATCTACACCGCCATTAAGTTCAATGAGCGTGCCAAGGCTGAAATCCTCTAGAAGAATCGCTGCAGAGCCTGGTGCTACGGGAGATGCTGGTTGCTCTAATATATTAGAATCTCTCAGGAGAAGACAATCTTTCAGCTCCGAGGATGACGACTAGGGTTGTACATGAACCAAACTGTTCGTGAGTAGTTTGAGTTCGTCGAATGATTGAGTTCGACTTGAGTTTGACGTATTAGATTGTGAACTTTTGAAATACGATTCGAACTCGGCTGGACCTGACTTCATGTGTTCGACTATTTTTTTACAAAAGTTTGTGTTAAATATATAGAATTTAAGAAACAAAGATATTATAAAAATATTATGTGATAAAAGAAAATTTTAATTTCTTATAAGTTTACAGTAATAGTCAAGAGTAATGACATTATGGATTTTGTTTAACCTCATAAAGTTATATTATGAGCTCAATAGTTTTTGATAATTATATTATAAACTCAATTGTCTATATTTGATTAGAAAAAACTATATATATTATCATTTGTATTATATAAAATGATCCATAATTTTAATTTTAATTTACAATATTCGAGATCGACTATAACATGACTCGGATTCTACTTTGATTACTACTTAACAAACTACACGAGTTTAGTTCGAGCTCGAACTGTTTCTACTCGAGTTCAACTCGAACTCGAACTGGAACTTTTTTTTTTACTCGAGTTCAAGTTCGTCTCGAAATAAATAGTAAAAATTCGATTCGAGTTCGTCAAAACTCGACCCGACTCGATTCGTGTACAACCTTAATGACGACTAAGGACTCCCTCTCGCGGTTGTCTTAGTTGGATCCATTTGCTTGTAACCATAACCATTGTGCCACAGTAAATTAATCCGTGATTAATGAATGTAATGATGAAAGTATGAAGCAACTGAGGAAACCATCATATGTAACTCAAAATAATTGGAAATTCGAGTTTCGCAAAAACATCAGGCAGCGAGCCAACTTCGCCAACAATCTGACCAACCAAGTGATCAGCGTGAGTTAGGGAGGGATCCATGGTTGTCCCAACACCTATGAGTCCTCCAGGAACAGCAAACTGCAGCTCATTCTCCTCTGCATACAGAGAAGTTATCCTGGAATACAGTGGCTGGCACCTTTTCTTCCCTTGTTTGTCCGTCAAAATGATCCCAGGATGTATCTCAATCTTCTGGTTAACCTTGAACACACCCTGTGCATGGAGAGAAGAGTAAAAGATGTGTTACCCTAATTATTTCAAGACACCACAACATCATACAATTCGAATCCGTTCATTGCTTAGTACTGTACCATACCCTCTATCTTATATCAAGCATGCTAGTTCTTTGGGAAATTGTCACAAGGCAAAGAAAGATATGAAAATGACACAGTTTCTCTCAGGGATTACTCACCGACCAAAATACAGCAGGAAAAATAAAACTACAGATCTTGATCAAGCTCTGTATGAAAGAACAATTTATTGACACCACATTACAGCAAATAAGCGGTGAATACTTTGGCAGCTCAAAAAAGTTTTAAATCTGGAAATTACCTTGAGAATGCTTCCACCAACGACGCCACCTTTCATGTCCTCAATCTCAGCTCCAGGTTTATTGACATCAAAGGATCTGATTATTCTCATAATGAGTGGTGACACGAAATCCCTTTCTGGAACAGGTATTTTCTTCGCTATATATTCGCAGACTACATCCATGTTATACCCCAGCTGGGCACATACGGGTATGACGGGTGCATCACTGGCAACAGTATTCTACAAGGGTAACAAAGATCCAATTTAATTTGGCGGAGACAATGATAATCAAAATGACGAAGAAGGTATGAAAGATCCTTTACCTGACAATATTGGCGTATACTATCGTGCTGACTTGAAGCTGCTTCTTCATGAACTAGGTCAAACTTTGTTTTGAAAAATTATGGTGTCTTTCAGACCTATTAGCTCAATAGCAGCTAGATGCTCAGTAGTCTGAGGTTGAGGAAAGTTTTCGTTTGCTGCTATGAGAAGCAAAGCTCCATCCATAACAGCAGCTCCATTTAGCATTGTTGCCATATATTTTTCATGACCCTGTGGAACATTCAGTAGATATAATCAACATAGTCCACGGGACTATAGGTCCAGCCCAATGGTTTAAACATTGCAGGAGAAATAAGGGAAATAGTATTCTCAGTCTAACAGGAGAGATCAACAGAGTCCATGGGACTATAGTTCCAGCCCGATGATTTAAACATTGCAGGAGAAATCAGGGAAATATTATGTATTCTCAGTCTAACATTCTCCTTATGCAAATGACTTTTGAGGTGTGATGGAGTTGGCCTAATGGACTCAAACCATTCAATTGAATCAGGGATAAGGATGTTGCAAGAGTGAGAATATCGATTCCGAGGACACGTGGACCCAAAACTTCATAATTTATATATATATAACTAATTACACAAATAGATCCCAAGATATGTTAAGGTATATTGGAGATTTCATAGGTTAGTGTAAGGAAGTACAGAATCATGAACACTAATAAATCTATTTTTCTTCCTGCTCAGGACAGCCCCCTCGGATCCTGTCTTCTCCTAGACCTGCATCGTCTTACAAGTCACAACTTGACACCTGCCAATCTAGATAAGAGTCAGACCTATCGTCGCATGTTATATTTAACTTGCATGACACTCAAATCGTGATATTTCGGCACAAAAAACATTTTGACATCAGTTTCTTTAAGGATATTTTGCACAGAAAAAGAATGAGATAATCGAAAACAGAAAGGTTATATGAATGTAAAATTCTGATGCAATTGACAGTGCTGGAATGAAAGCTTATAAACCCGATTTAACCAATAAATTCATGTGCACTGATGGAAATTCTTTCCAACATAAAAAGGATAACACTTCAGCATATTAGAACAGATATTTATGCATCACTCAGGCTAAACTTCATATCACCAATTCGAAAAAGAAATAAAGAATGTCATATCATGAAAACGAACCCCGTGTTGGAAACTACTTTATATTAAATGTGGAGATTATGAAACAACCATAGGTGAGATACAACAGATGAGAGATTGGAGAAAAGCAAGGCACATGCATTTCCAAACAAAGAAAGAATGTATACAATGTCCTGTTGTTGAAATCACAAAAACTGACAACTCGACTGGGGTTTCACAAAGAAACGCATCTAAAAATATATGTAAAGGAGCTTACTGGGCAGTCGACAAATGAGACATGTCTCAGCAATTTCATCGTACATTTATGGGACCCATGCATTTGACATGGAGGGTTGTCTTCCTTGGCACCTCCAAATGACCTTTCACAATAACATACTTGATACTAAATCAAAACATTCACACAAACCGAGACAAAAGAAAAGAAAAGAAAAAACCAACAAAAAACAGATCACATAATAAACATACAACTTTCAGGAGCAAAATCATACCTGTAGCAGAAAGGACGAGGACAATTCTCATCTTCACATTTATATATCTTAACATTAGCATATCCAAGCTTTATAGTCATGTTCCTCTCCAACTCACTTTTGAAACGAAAAGTCTGAAATGAAAAATAAAATATCTCAAGAAAGAAGAAGTTACTTATCAAATTACTTTAGCATGCTGCATGCTTCGTACAAGAACTACAATATGTCGACTTAAATGCTATTAAGGCAAGAGCCAATGGAAAAACTATCTCAACCAAAAAAAAGACTAATCTCACTCATCCTATGTTTGGCATATATAATCTAAGCAACAATTCCGTTCTACAGAAAAACAAAACTAAAAATTCTATCCACTAATGAGCGTACTCATAATTTTATAAGCTTATGTCCTTTGTTTAGTATGTTTGGAGTCATGTTCTTTTATATTTTAGTTTACTTTTGTGTCTTGGACGTCGATACTATTTTTTGTATGGTTTTCATGCAGATTTGACCATGTGAAGAGAGGTTTAAGCATTCCATGAAATGATTCAATATGGTTTGAAGTGTTTATGAAGATTTTGAAGACTTCGAAGAAGTTTGGATGCATTTTGATGAAGATTTTGATGATGTTTAGAGCTATGAAGATGTGTTTGATGCATATGAAGATGTTCGTGATTGTTTCGAATCGTTTCAAAGCTGTTTTGGTGTTTTTACAGGGTGCCACGACCATGACCAAGGCAGAAATCCAACCAGAGAAGAAATCCATGATGGTTACGACCATGACAGGCATAGTTACGATCATGTCGAAGGCCAAAATTGCTCCAAAACGGACAGGCATGTTGGTCACGCTCATGATGGGGCTGGTCATGCCCGTGACATGACTTCACCGCACAATATCTTCAAGATTTTAACGCGATTTTCTTCAAATTTCTTAGGATTTTGATATTTTTCTATGAAAACTCCATGTGATGCTCGTTTTTATAAGATCTTATCAAGTAGATAGAGTTAGAGAGCCGTCGTTCTAAGGTTTTAGATTAGATCTCAAATACATTTTTTCATTGTTCGAGGTGCTCGGATTGGATTTTCGAAATTTATAGCTTTTGTATTATAGTTGGAAGACCTTTTTCATTGGGTTGTAAATACTTTCATTGATTATTGATGCACTTTAGTCATTGAATTCAATCTATGTTGATCATGATAGTTATCTTTGCATGCTTATCAACGTTTGAGTTGCTCTCCAATATCATGTCTGAATAGATTAGTTAGTAATAGGGAGTTTTCATAATGACATGAAGCGAAGAGATTTGTTATGTTTATCCATTGAATTTGATTTTGTTTTACATGAATGATGTCAAAGATTGAAACTTTAACATAGTTATGCATGATTTCACTTAGATTAACTACCTAAATGACTTTATACATTCAACTATAACATGATTAACTTATTAATGCTTCTAAATTGATCATTTAGATGTATTGATCGATTGATCTAACTAATGATTCAAATTATTTTGGTCATATGAACTAACATATAAATAGATTGTAGACCAACCTATCTTACTATAGTCTATACGTAGGATCTTTTGACATGTGAATGAATAGACCAATTTATTTTGCTATTAATTCATATTTGGTATGTTCCTTGATTGATTCAATTATCTATCTTATTCTTATGTATTCCTGCTATCATGGTATACAAGATAGATGATTAGTTTAATTATTCAAACTATCTTGATAATTAGAACTCTAGATAACATAATTAAAGATGTCCCCTTAATACAACCAAACCATTCATATCAAATCAATATTGATTCATTATCTTTAGTTTCAATTATTGATCCCTAAGTTGAGTGATGTTATGAGAATACTCACTACATTTATTTCCAATAGTTTACAACTCCGTCATACAATTCAGTGCAAGTGTTTATTGAGTTAATTAGTTCTTCTAGTTTTAGCTATTAATCAGCAATTTAAATACAAAATCCCCACATATTCATTTTAGGTTAAGTGATTAATCAATCGTAATTGAACATTACTAATTAGCACACACCATCTCTCTGTGGGATCGACCCCTACTCATTTTATCTATCTTATTATTTTTAATGGGGATTAATCTTAACGTGCCTGTGATAACAGGCATCATCCACAACTATTGGTTACATGTAACTTCGATTTCGGGATGCCCCAGAATGCTTGCAACTCTAACATATACAAGGGGTCCACCTTTCTTTCCAATCATTGACTTGATCTTAAAAACTTGAGTTTGAAGCTTGAAATCAAGAGATCTACCATGGTTTTCCGTATATACGTTTCCGAATCCGATACACCAATACGGTTATATTTGATTTTTATTTAGGGGATTTTATCCCGTCCCTAACCGGTCCCCAGTCCGAATAAAATGGTGAGGGTTGTATGTATTAAGTAGCCAACAACCAACACGTAAAAAGTCCCGTTGGTTCTCTCAACATGAATATGACGACTTGTGACGCCGTCGTATTCATGTAGCCGACCCCACTTGATGGGATAAAGGCTTGATTTGTTGTTATTATTTTTCTTTTCCTTTCCCCTTTCCCCTTTCTACTTTTCCTTTTCCTTTTCCCTTTCTCTTTTCCTTTTTCTACTTTTCCTTTTCCCTTTCTCTTTTCCTTTTCCCTTTTCCCCTTTATTCTCCTGATCTTGTCTGCCATGTTCTTCCCTTGTCATATCATCCTTCACCTAACCATTCCCATCATCAGCCATCGCTCATAAAAAATCATCACATGCCCATGTTTGTTGTCCAACTTCAACAAATATAAATAATTCCGCCATCCATCAAAATGATCCTAGAACTTTCATTTAAGATAGCAATCTTGAAGTCTTGACGATCTAAAATCTAAAGTCGTGGATCAGCTGCGTGGAAGATTTGAAGCTGTGACTAGTTAAGTGATACTCCATACTCAGATGGCCGATGCTGGAGGCAATCACCCAGGACCCAACCGCACAGATCCGGCATGGGAGCATTGTGTTGCTGTTAGTACGGGTAAGAATAGTAGATTGAAAGTACAATGTAATTATTGTGGGAAGATCATGAGAGGAGGTGCGTCCAGGATGAAGCTACACTTAGCAGGTATTCATGGAGATGGAAAGCCATGTGAAAGCATCTCTGTTGATGTCAGAAGGCATATGCGATCTTTGGTGGCTAGCATTCGACTAGCATCCGAACAAGCAACTCTTAAGAAAAAGGAGGAACAAGAGATCTCCTCCATGCACTGACGATGTGTTTGACATCTCTGAATCAGAGCAAGATGAAGAACAAGAACAAAGAGATTTTCGAAGAGCAATGAAGGCTAGTCGAGAGCAGCATATGCAAGAGCAAGAGGCTAAGACTTGGTCTTCAGGTCCTGGACAATCATCTCTCAATTTTCGATGACTCTCATAGTCCTAGTTACTCAGACAACGATGGTGATCGCTGTGACACTAATCTCCCCACAAGAGATGATGATGATGATGATGATGATGATGATGGGGGTGGATATGGGTCATACAATTTCGATGCTTCAAGATCACAATACGAAGGAGCTCGACATTCCTCATATATTCGACTGTTTTCTCAAGTTATCCACAGTTTGGCTCGATTGTTTGTGTTATCTTTTTATTTAAGTCCTATTTTATTTGTTGTTTAGACTAAATTAAGCATGTTTATATAGTTCAATATGTTTTCTATAAAGGAAAAACTAATACATAACCATATCGATCCTATATGGGTCGTATCGGTCAGATATGGAAAATCTTGAGATCTACATTGGTAAGATCAAGGTGGCCGTGAACCAGTTACAAATCATGCCATTCCATATAAACAATTCTTGTACCATGTTTCATAGCTCACCCTACATAAGAGTTAAGATATCAAATATATGTTCTAAACTTGATTCTCAGCTACTTTGTTGTTTCATCTTTGTGTAAAAAAGCTAAGTAACATACCACAAACCTCACTAACAAGCTACAGCTAAATAGACATTGTTCACCAATATGCTTCATTCCGGAGGAAAAAATGTGCCGCATGATATAAATCAGAGCAAGAGCTAGATATATGATCACCTTGACACCAGTAAGAGCTCTGACAACTGTGGATTTGCCATGTGCGACATGACCGATGGTCCCTGTGAGAGCACGAGAAAGTTTAGAAATTAACAAATCAGAAATATATGCTAGGCAATTAAAATTGAACAATAACTAGCATAAAAGATACCAATGTTAATTGTTGCCTGGCGTGAAATAACCTCAGGGGAGAGTGGATGTAACAAAAGTTACATCCAACTCCCCTGCATCCTGATTCATTAAACTTTTCCTTCCCATGTATGCAGCTTTGGGAGACCAGAGTACTTCTAGATGAAAAGTAAGAAAAATCAGAAGAGGAAAACCAGAGTACTTCTAGATGAAAAGTAAGAAAAATCAGAAGAGGAAAACTAGGCAAATGCAACATCTTAATTTCAATTTCAAAAAGCAGCCAATTTTCATCAAAGCATTAAAAATAACTAGACAGACACGAAAATGAAGGGATATTTGAGGAAACAACTAAACAGATGTAAGGTTTCAAAGTTTGATGGAGAACTTCGTTGGAGCAATGGCCAGTGAGCTACAAATGCATCAAAATAGATGTTAGGATACAGAGTCTCTAAACAGCTACACAAAGGAACCAAATCCCACTTATTACCTATAAAAGCTAGCAATCATGGCAGCTGACATATTTGATCAATCGCAAATTTGTATGTATTAATAAAGTCGAGATTTGGGCACATCATGGTATTCTCATACGAGCATCAAATCATGAATGTGGAAACTGGAAAACTCGAGCCAAAAATCTTCCTTGAATCTTCCATTTATAAAGATAGAAACCTAAATGTGCATACATAATCCGAGAGGCTAGCTATCTTCCCATCGAGACCATTTAAACTGTGATATCATATTCTCAATAATATGGACAATATAACTCGAATATCGCCTCGTAGTTTGGATACTACTACATTCTCAACTCATCCAATGAGGATTAACACCAGCTCCACTGCAATCAAAAGTTTCTCTGTTGTATGCAAGAGAGGTAAGACTCCATACATATCACCCTCTCAGACCATGTCCATGACCGGAATACCTGGGTGGGTTATGTTGTTCTTGTACACAAATCAACAAAAAGCAGGAAAATTTACATGAAAAATTCAAAAAACATAACAGAAATATTGCAGAACTTTGACAAATCAATAAAACACACTACCTTGTATAATTATTCTGAAATCGGTCGACGAAACTTGATTCAAAAGAAACCACAACACTGGATGTTGAAATCAGCGATGATGATTCAGGAATCGAAACAGGGAAAGCCATAGTTGCTTCAGATCTTTGAGAATTGAAGATCGAAGAAAAAATATCACTCGCACGCCGCCGCCATTGACTCTCTCTGCCTCGATTTGATCTTTGTGTTGAATGAATTCGATGAATGAAATGAACCCTAATTTTGACGGTATATTTAATGAGAAAAACGTGGCCGATTTTAGCTAACCTTTTACCGAATCCGGGAAAAATCTGGAAAATTTTGTGAAATGTTCTGTATTTGCTGTAAATTATTTAAAATAATTATTTTTTAAAAGGTTAATAACCATTACATCTTATGTCAAGAATTAAATATTTTTTATCTAAAAGTTTTTGAATATGTTGTACATGTTTCTATTGCACCACTACAACGTATTAAGATGGATCCACAAAAAGACTTGAAATTTATGTGGGTTTTGATACGTCTTTTATTGTGAGATAGCTTGAACCTCTTATTGGAGATCTTTTGACGACACGTTTTGTAAATTGTTATTTTGATGAAATTTTATTTTCCATTTTGGGCAAAACTATTATTTTATCTAAACCAAAGTCAGATTTTTTTTTGGAGGCAATGAGATTGTATGGATTAGATATGCGTACAAATCAATGTGAAAATGAAATATAAAAAAATGTTCTCTTATAAGATATTACGGATCAAGTACCTAATGCATTTAATGATACACATAAAGTTGTGAAATAGCATATACCTGCAGTAAATACATCATCAAGAATAGACATACCTTTAGAGAAGGATGCTAATAGAGACCTTATTAAGCTCATATTCTTGATGATAAACTACGCTCGAAGCGTGGAAGACCAAGAGGTGTAAAAGATACTATACCACATAAAAGGAATGGTAAAAATATTATATCAAATGTCCCAGAAGAGACAGGAATCTCATAAAAGAAATTTTCTTCTGAAGATGATAATGTCCTTGATGAGATTGCACAAAATCAAGAGATCTCGATCAATTATGTGCATATAAATCAAGTATGCGATCGAGAAGATGTCATTGTTGATGACATATTTGCATATGCTATTGCACTAGAAATTGATATGTCTCCTGAACCCAGAAGTGTTCAGGAATGTAAACAAAGGGAGGATTGGCCAAAATGAAAAGATGCAATCAAGACAAAATTGCAATCTTTGTTTAAAAGAGGAGTGTTTGCCTTGGTAGTTCCAACACTAAATGGCATTATCCCTATTGAAAATAAATGGGGTTTGGTTCAAAAACGAAACGAAAAGAATGAGATTGTGAGATATAAGGCAAGTTTAGTAGCCCAAGGATTCTTACAAATACTTAGTGCAGATTATGAGGAAACATATTCTCCAGCAATAGATGGAATCACTTTTCGTTTTCTTATTGTTTTGGTAACCATGGGAAATCTTGAAACCAGGCCCATGGATGTTGTGTCGACATATTTATATGGATCTCTTGATAAGGAAATCTATATGAGAATTCCCGAAGGATTAAATGTACCAGAGCTACAAAAATCCAATTAGTTCTACTGAGTTAAATTATAGCAATCGTTGTATGGGTTAAAACAATCTGGTCATATGTGGTACAATCGACTCAGTGAGTATTTGATTAAATTGGAATACAAGAATAATGATGTATGTCTATGTGTCTTTATAAAGAAATCACAAGATGGTTTTGCCATCATCGCTGTGTATGTGGACGATCCCAACCTTGTAGGCATTGTACAAGATGTCACAAATGCAGGCTCACTGCCGAAGAGTGAATTTGAAATGAAAGATCTTGGCAAGACTAAATTTCATCTAGGCATACAAGTTGAACACTTAGCAAATGAAATTTTTATCCATCAATCGTTATACACTGAGAAGGCCCTTTCTCGATTTTATATAGATAAAACCCATCCCTTGATATCCCCAATGAGTTTTAGATCATTAGATATCAAGAAAGATGAGTTTCGACCTCCTAAAGAAGGAGAAGACAGCTTAAGTCCTAAAGTTCCTTATTTAAGTGTAATTGCTACGCTTATATATCTTACTAATTGCACAAGGCCGGACATGGCTTTTGCGGTTAACTTACTAGCAAGGCATAGTTTAGCTCCAACAAGAAGACACTGGAATAGAATCAAACATGTCATGTGATATCTTCGTGGAAACGTTGATATGGGGCTACTTTATTCAAGAAGAGTGAAATCCATACTAGTTGGATTTGTAGATGCTGGGTACTTGTCAAATCCACATAAAGAAAGATCACAAACAGGCTATGTGTTTACTTTTGAAGATACTGTAATATCGTGGAGATCGGTGAAATAAACTCTTACAACAACATCTTCCAACCATTCAGAGCTTATTGCAATGCACGAGACTAGCTGAGAATGTGTGTCACTGAGATCCATGATACAACATGTACAAGTGTCATATGGGATGCCTTCAGTTAGTTGAAAGCCTATAATCTTATATGAAGATGATGCAGCTTATTTTGCACAACTCAGAGGAGACTACTTCAAAGGCGACATAACAAAGCATATATAACAAAAACTCTTTTGGTCACATGATCTTCAGAAGGATGGGGTCATCGATGTGTGACAAATCCGTTTAAGTAACAATTTGACAGATTTATTCACAAAGGCAATACCGGGAGCAATCTTTATGAGGCTTAAGTACAAGATAGGAATGAGAGGGCTTAATAATCTCCTTGAACAAAATTCCAATGTTTAAGGGAGTTTTGTTTGTGAGGAGATTGTACTATTTTTCCTTTGTCAAGGTTTTTATCCTACTGGGTTTTTTGTGACAAGGTTTTAACGAGGCAATCTTAAAAGGCGATAAATACATCAAGGGGGAGTGTTGTAAATTACTCAAATTAATTACCCTTTGAAAATGATGTATTTACACCTAAACCTAAATATTTTTCTTAGATCTCACCTATTTTTGAGGCTACTAAAGGGGCTTACGTAATTAACTATTAATTAGACTTAATCATCTTATTAGATGAGAAAATTAAATTTTAATTAAGCATCTTGAGTTCTATAAATAACAGTTCATTTGTAAGGTGTTATGTACATATTTTCTTAGAGAAGAAAACCTCTCTTTCTTTCTCTAAATCCTCTCTCTCAAATGGTTTAATTACTTTGTTAATTCTGAGATTTTATCGTTCGATGAAATCAATCCGGGTATATCGACGAATCGGTTCAACCGGTGAAAGTACTTATTTTACAACAGTAATGTGATTTTATGAAATAGAAATATTATATAAAATCTTTATTGATAAAAATCGATCAAGATATGCGATTTTAAAAAAGACCCCAACAAGTTCATATTTAATTTTAGTACGGGGTGAGAACTTCTATGAAATCTTAGTAAGTTCAGAAAAGAAAGGGGGCCAACTCACGAGGGATGTGAAGTTGATGCAGAATTTCTAAGATGCCTTGGATGCTAGCGGGTTACTCGACTTGGGTTACAAGGGACTATAATTTACTTGGGGAAAACGTGTGAGGGGAGGGGTTTGGGTTTGGGAGAGACTCGATAGGGCAATGGTGACTTAGAATTGGATCGACCCATTCCTAGAGTCGAAAGTCAGACATGCTGTGACTATCGCGTCCGATCACGTGGCAATCTCCTTGAAATGGAATGATACAACCTATAGCTTGACTAAAGGTCTTCAAAGACCTTTTAGACATGAAAACGCCTGAAATGACGATCCTGATTGCGCTCGCGTGGTCGAAAAAGCATGGGGAGGCTTAGTGCTCAGATGTTGCAAGTGGAACAACAAACAAGATTAGAATAGTGGTATTGTCTCTAGCCCATTGGAGAAGGAGATAGTACAAAGGTATGAAGGAGAAGTTTCCTCGACAACATCAATACCTCGAAGAATTACATATGAAGCCGTTAGAACCAAGGATATGGAATCGATCGCTAAGGTGAAATCTGATCTGGATAGTTTACTTAAGAAGGAGGAGCGCTACTGGCACAGAGAGCTTGCATAACCTGGTTACGGGAAGGAGATTAGAATACCAGTTTCTTTCACTCTCGTACGAATTACAGATGTCGAAAAAATCATGTAGCTGGTTTGGTGGACGGTGATGGCAACTGGATCACTAAGCCAAATAATATTCGAGCAATGTTTGGTAATTTCTTTGAAGGACTATATACAGAAAAAATTGCGCAAACCAGCAGCTTTGACTTTAGCGGATGGAAATCAAAACTCTCCAATCACGAATGTGACAACTTGGACAAGGAGTTCAACAGGTGAGAAGTGGAACAAGATCTCAAACTGTCCAATAGATGGGGCCAAATAACGCTCTCAGATCCGATGGCCTAAACGTTAATTTCTTCAAAATACATTGGTCAATGGTAGGGACAGAAATCACAGGGCTCGTCATGGCTTATCTGCAAGGGAAAGGTTGTCCAATATAGATCCATCAGTTTATGCAACGTTGTTGAAAGTATATTTATGGATTTGATGAATCAAAGAATCACTAGCATTTTAGATGAAGTGGTTTGATAGTCTACAGGTATTCTATCAGACTACGTATTTCAGACAGTAAGAATCAGAACAATGAAAGCCCTGGATAGAATAGTTGTCTTGGGATAGATAAATCTTTAGTGGAAGCTCTGGATGGATCGGTTGGTCAATTATAGATAAGTCTTTAGGGTTCTGTGGTTATCGTGTTTGATTCAGTGGTGTTGGTACCAAAATTAAATCATGCACTCTCAATGTGCTAAAGACCCAAGACAAGGTCCAACATCACTAAGGCAAGCACCTATAAAAAAAGGACAAGTAGCGCGAAGTAAATGGGAGGCCCTCAATACATGAGATCATGCCAAGTGTGAGGTCAAGAAGGGGTGAGCATCTACTATAAATACCTACCTTACCATTCCAAAAAAGGTAACTTCACTTGGGCCTTACTCTACAGTCTTTATTGGAAAATCCTAAAATCCTATTGACTTAAGCATCGGAGCCGGTTCCAGAGGGAAACTCCTCGGGCCCAACTGACCGATTTTGTTGTTTCTGGTGCACAGGTAAATCGAGCATGGACCAGGGCCCAACAACATCTTTCCACCACACAAACACCTGGGCTCACAAACCCAGGCCTCCTTCCCCGGTTTTCCCATAAAGCAATTTGACGTCTACCGCGGGGTCCGGTTTGATGACTCGAAAAAGCCACAACACCAGGAATACTGAGCAGACCCAAAGTACTAACCAACCTCAACCCGATCTCCCATCTCGACACCTAGCTATGATCGGGGTTGCACAAGGTCCGGTGGAGGAGGTCCGAGGGCCTCAAGCCCAAGGACTAGTAACGACTGAGATGCTGGCCGCACTAAAGGTCAAGATGAAAAACCAAAACCTTACACTAATGAGGACACCGACTGGTTTGCAAAACCAAAGGCTGGCCCCACAAGGGACATGACCTAGTAACTGGAATAACAGCCTTTTCCCTAAGGTGAGAGCCCTTCTTCCCAATCCTCCTCCACCCGAAGATCTCCGACATCACCTAAACCTGAACCAAGTGGGTAGCGGAAGGATGGGACAGGATCGAGGGAAAAGGCGAGTCGGACCGGCATTCAGAGGAGGATCTGAGAAGCCTCATTAACTCAAAAATGTCGGGAAGGAGGTGATGTGTATAAAATCACACATCATTTCATCGTTCTAAACGTTTGTTTTTATTCCCTTTAAATTGTCTAAATTGCAT
>JAOVYX010018454.1:7070-20150 GCA_035668315.1 Drosera spatulata
TTCAACATCAATTTGAGCTTTGGAAAGACTTAAAAATGACCTACCAAGAATTAGACTTGGTGAAAGACTCTCAAAAGGGTTATGATTCAAGAAAATTTAGAATAGAATTCATGTCATAGAACTCTTCATCTTTAATTACATCTAGTTGGTAACAACTCCTTGTTAAGAACTTTGATTGTGCTTGAACAAAAGTGATTGTAACATCTCCTTGTTTCAACTTAACTAGACAATTTTCAACATCAATTTGAGCTTTGGAAAGACTTAAAAATGACCTACCAAGAATTAGACTTGGTGAAAGACTCTCAAAAGAATTTTATTTGATATCATTACATAGAAATCAGCAACAAAAGACACTTTGTCAACTTGGATTTGAACATCTTTCACAACACCTTTGATTTTCAGCTTCTAAAGTTTTGGCCAATTGAATGAATTCCTCTTTTTCAATGACAAAAAGAAGATTAAGAGATTGATAGACAGATAATGACATTAAATTAATCGACGCTCCTAAATCAATCATGTATGTTGAGAATTTCTTGTTTTGGATGGAACAAGCGATTGTGAACATTCCTGGATCTTGTTGATTTAATCTATCATTCTTAATTTCATCAATTTTAATCACGCTTGTATTTTTTCTTGGATTCAAAGGTTGTGATGGTATCTTGATTAACAAATAAGCTTGGATTTGGCTAACTTCAATGCTAGCTGACCAACTTGGTTTTCCAAACTTTGAATACTTCCTTTTGTTTCTTTTTGAAAGCTCATTGTGCTTGCATTTTGATGGTATCTTTTGTTTCTTAATTTCACATTTTGATGGTTGATCTACTAGGAATAATAGTCAGATATAAGACTTTATATGCTCTGACAATATTACAATTATGATTGAAGATTATTAAGATTCACCGTGATGCTCATATAGATGACAATATAGAAGAGAACGATGATCGTGGATTTTGATAGCAAAAGGATGTGCCATCAAGTGACATTATGAAAAACAAATGCTCTGTTAATAACACTGAGAGTAAGGAATAGGAGTTGTATACATAATCTTATAGTGTTCTCACCGTTTGGATGGACTGTATTGAAAATATGCCACATGTGTACTTCCTAATCATATATTTCTGTGTGGTTCTTTTGCTGTGTACCAACATTGATGCATGGTAAACTATAGATGCACTCTAAATCTGTGAAAACATCTTTAGCAATGGAAATAGTTGTCTATGGTACTTTGTATGGCCAAATATAGACAAGCTAAACTGTGATGATTGAATGAAATAATGGTTGATTTGAGTTGAAATCAAACCTAGACAAAGGATTGATAAACTGAAATCAATTCACTGTATTTGTGACTGAAGTTATGATAAGGCTTGTTATATTGTTATACAATAAAGGTTCGAGGCAACCGTCTCTTATACTTAAGGTCTCAGTTGAATCTATATTTGAGTTGTTGTTCTTAAGTCTGTGATATATCATATTTTGTTAACATAGGAAAAGAACTCGTCCTATTTTATCAAAGTATTATGAACTGTTGGTTTAAGCAGTATGGTACCTTATTACCTGAAATTGGAGACTTTTAAGAGGACTTGAGAAACTAAGGGAAGATGAATTAAATGTGGCCTTTGAGCCTAAAATTTATATAAAAATAGTATTGGATAATATGGTTTAGTAAGGTTAAGACTGTTAGATTTAAAATGCATGAGGCGTTTGAGATTTGAAGGTTATATCGACATATCAGGCCGAATTGCTCAGTAAAATCATAATTATGAATAAGGATTAGATAAGAGTTAAGTAATCAATGGTTGGAGGTGGTTGGTCCATGCATAACCAGAAATGAGACTAAGATGATTCTTAATATATAATATTAACGATGGGAGTTAAGATAGAGTATAATGGTTTGAACACCACCAAGGTTAATTTAGAGCAAACTAATGGAGTTTTTCGTGGTAAGTTATGTTGACAATCTCGTTGTGATGTTCATTTACAAAAAATCAAATGGGCACGAACTTGTACACAAATACAAGAAATGATATTTACATGACTGGTTTACACTAGACACAATGCTGGTAATGTTTTGAAAGATGGTGTAGCGATTAAGATTGTTGAAATGTATCGAATCGTGAAGGAAATCAAAATATGGGTGGCTGGTGTTATTATTATTGTCCAAGATATATAATTGGACTTGGTGATTGATCTAAAAGATACGTAAAGAGCTTGGAGTTTTGTGGAGTATTGCATGGGATACTTGTTTCATGAAGTTGGTTGTGTTTTGGTTTAAGGTTTTCTTGTCAAATTTGGATGACCATGAGAAGTTTATTGGGATATAAGTAATTTCGAGATATGAGACAAATTTCGAGGACGAAATTTCATAAGAAGGGAAGAATGTAATATCCCAAAAATCTCGTGATAAATTATTGTCTCAAACAATAAAATTTAGTTTCACGATAATTAACGTGAATAGTAAATAATCGTACGTTATAATTTATTTTGTGGGGTCAAAAGACTTGTTTGATGATATAATAAGAAAAAAAATAAAAAGTATGAATGAAATGCAACCTTAATATGCAAATATAAAAAAATACGGTCTTAATACGAAAATATCGTATTTATACAAAAATGATCTAAACCTAATTTTGACACTTATTTTCCTTTATATTCCACTTAGATTAAAATAATTTTTCATTAAAAACCCACTAAATAACAACTAACTCTCCACTTAAATTATTTTAGTTAATTTAATTCTCTATATATACAAGTCATTTTCTTCCTCCAAATCTTTTGCAAAAACACAACTAAACACCATTACCATATCATATTATAGTTAGATAAGGAAAGAGAGGAAGGAGATGTTTGAGGATATGAGAAGAAGCTTGGTGGAAAGACGAATGCGACGCGAATCCGTTACCACCATTGAGAGAAGGTAATCAGCTTGGTTAGAAATATTATGGAAAATTGTATACTCTTTGATAAATTTTGATATTGATATATGTATTATTTCCACATGTCTAGTTTCTAACAAAGTTAATAAATCATGATTCGGAGTTGAGAATATTAATTTATAAATCGAAATGTACGGATATATCAATCTATAAAAAACTGGTTACAGAGATGACTTTATGACTTGATATGAAATTATATAGTAAGACTTATGAAACAGGCTTTATATCAATGAAAAAAAAAATGAAAGTCTATTTTACAGAACAGCTTACAAAAAATTATTTGGAGTTGTATATAAAGAGTTATGAGCAAATTAGTGAAGTAAGGTCAAACTGTTTGAACTAGCAAAAAATATAAAGTTGAACTAATTAACTGTTATTATTGGTAAGATTTTATGACGCAAAATTTAATTCTTAGAAAGATTATGAAGTGTTGTTTATATACAATTTTACAAAAATGATTTTTGGAGCTTTATAAGAGAAGTTATAGATTTAAACGTGTTGACGGGTCATGTTGGACAGAATCTAAAAATGAACCGTTTTGACCCCGAAACAACCCCAAATGTCCATAAACATCTCTAATGATGATATACATAAAATCATCATCGACTATCAAAACAAGTATCAAAGACTTTTCTCAAAACTTGCCATCATCACATAACATTACTATGACGTTTTTTCAAGAAATACGAATAAATATACTTAATTTCATAACGTGAACAATCATTCACAAGGGTGTGTCTAATACATGTATCCTATTATATTATAGGACTTGGAGATGCTGCTTATCGTCACTTAAGGACGAGGTTGAACGTGTGCATGTCAAGAACTGTGATAAAAGATAACGTTTAGATTTATTGTGAGTGACGATGCGTATTATTATATCGTGAGTATAATAATATGCAATGGAATATTTGGATGTAGTCATTAAATACGACTGACGTAAAATACTGACTGCAACTGTTGTGTGTTATGTGCTTAATACTGAGTGCTGTGGAGTGTTATTGCATGGTGTATGTAACGTCTTGTTTGTTGTTATAATGAGGGTGAATGTGTGAAAAGAGTATAAATATATAAATTGGTGAGATAACTCCGTGGTATAAAACACAAATTTGCGTTGTGTCTATCGCATGTGTTATATAGTGACTTATTGGTGACATTCTGCCATCGACCTTTTGATACGAGGGTATCTCACTCCAGGAGACCTTGGGCTCCGGTTTGGCTGATCCCCTTTCGCAGATGTCCCTTTTACTAAAACTAAATAAAGCTTATTTGTGAAATTGAATAAGTCTCGTCAAGGGCACAATTATAACATTGAGGGTACTATTGTCTGTCATCTCTGTGTGATTGACATAATGGTAAGTATAACAAAGTTTTGAGTGAATTGTTGAGTGCAGCAGTGCGTGAGATTTGGACTGGGGATCTGTCATGTCACAGTGTCATTGTCTCAGTTTGTTTGATATGGAGGTCTTGACTGTCATTACCATAAAAGGTATGACGGTAGTAAATGACGTCGATAATATCTGGAGTGTCGATGGATGCATGGTTTCGAGCGTTGTTACGTGATGTTTAGTGTGCTTATGTAACTAGCGTGAATCATTGGTATGCTTTTGATGATAATTATGAATGTCAGATTGGCATGATAATTCCAGAGTGCTGGAACAAAGGACCTAAGTGGTCATTTCCCTTTTCTTTTCTTACCTTTTTCCTCTCGTGTAACTCCTGGTAAGGGGCCGACACGTTATTGAGCTCCTATAGCTCACGGTTATTATTTTTCTATGTCTTTCTTCTTCTCTTTGTTACAGGAACAAGACTTGAAGGAGAAGTGTGACCTAAGATATGATGCTAGATGTAGCTTATGCATGAAAGGTGTTCTGATCTTACAAAAAGATGTAAATTCCGCTGCAAAGGTGATATTCTGGGTTATGATTAAGTACATCAAAAGTTTATAAACTAATGATGTATAAGTAAACTTAGCTTAATTCTTATGACTAAGGCAGAAAGTATAGGTTTTGCCTAACTGAGGTTTTGGGCCCAACGATGCTGACATCATATGTATCATTATTAAGTAATAGAAAGTCGGGACGTTACAATGACATAGCAGCCATATCCCCAAATCCTAGGGTTTGCAAGGGGAAACATTCTGAAATCCTCAAAATTAGAATTCAAATCTTGAAATCCTTGTTGGCCTGGATTGCTGAGAAGGAGAAGGATGATGGAGGTGAAAAGGAGGAAGAAACAACCATGGTAGAGGCACAGGCTGTTGGTGATGTGTCTGTGCATGAAACAGTAACTGGAGCTATGGATCAGTGCCATGCTCAGGAGAAAATCCAAGGTGTGCTTGGTGATCTAAGGGAGACCGTGGTTGAAAGTGTTAAAGGAGATGCTAAGAAAGTTTCTAGGAACATAGAAAAGATCCCAAAAGTTATAATGCTGAGAATGAAGTTGATGATGAAGAAACTGAGACGGATGATGATGTACCACTCATCATAAAGATGAGAAAAAAATTTGCTGAGAAGAAGTCACAGGTTCAAGGGGAGCCTAGCAAATAGAAGAATAAGGAGAAGGTACCAGTCCTACCAGCTAAAGGAGATACAGGAGTTCAAGAGAAATATAATGTTAACCCTGGGCAAGGTGAAGACAAAGAGCTAGATCGTTTGTTTGATACTGGAGTAAGCCCACACTTTGATGCTGATTTTGAAGTAAGGAGGTGACAGCCCTAAAGACAAAGCCACTTGTTCAAAGAAAGGAACCTGGTATCGATCCCAAAGCTAAAAAGTTGGAAGTTGAGGCAGTAAAGAAAGCACCTATGACCAGAGGAGTGCCAGGAAGAGAGTGGAGAAAGAGGATTCTCCATCTGAAGAGGAGTTCAGTGATGAATGATGATGATAAGACCTCAGAAGATGAGATGCTTGAGTAATGTGATGAAGATACTGAACCAGAGGAAGTACCATAACCCAAGAAGTAGAAAACTTCCACTAGTATTGATCCCACGAAGAGTAAACCAGTGAAGAAAGGGAAGGCAAAGGTTGTTGATCCTTTGAGAAAGAAATGGGAACCTTCAAAAAAGAAAGCTGCTGAATTTCATAAGTCATACTGAAGACGATGATGATGCAAAGGAAGAGGCAGATGATGATGTGCCCAAGAAAATTGAAGAAATGAAGCCAATTCATTTCAGAGACACCATCTTGGGGAAATCCTTCAATGAGAAGTGGATGATAGCCAACGGTTTGGATTGGATGGCTGAATTGATCAATGCTCAAGGCTGGATGTCTGCCTTTGAGTTAAAGGGGTGCTATCATCTTATGGCTGTGAAGGAATTCTATCACAACCTTGTGGTAGAGAAGAAGGAGAAGAAAGGGGTGCAATGCTAATCATCAGAAGTATGGTAATGGAAGTATCGTGAAGCTGACAGTTGTGATCATTAAAGGTACTCTCAAAATGCATAATGTTGGTTTTGATGATTATACTAAGTTTGCTTAGCCAAAGATTGAAGATGTTGAGAAGCTGGAGATTATGAGGAGATTGGCACAAGATGAGTGTTCAAATCAATGAGATGAATGTGAAGGATAGGCTTATCCACAATTTGATTACGAGGGTAATTATGCCTAAAGGTTCCAAGAAGCATGAAGCACTGAAAATGGACATGGCATTGACGAAGTTCATCCACAGAGGCTGGCAGATCAATCTACCAACCTTGATGCTCTATCACATGGTCTACACTGATCACAGTAACCATAACCTCCCTTATGGCATCTGGATGTCCACGATCTTTGAGGAAGTAAAAGTAATGCCAAAGGAAGTGAATGACAACAGAAAGCTGAGGAAGGTTGACTATTTCAAGGCTATGTGATTGAATTCGTTGAAGTTGAAGCTGCTTGATGGAGAATGGGTGAGAAAGGGCAAGAAGGATACTGGAGAGGATGAGACTGATCCCATAGATGTTAAGACATGTGCAACCTGCGGCTTACTAAAAAAGGAGTTAGCAGAGGAGAAAAAAAAGATTGTCAAACTATAGATCAGATTGAAGGCTCGCTCCAAACCTGTTGAAACCTCAACATCATCCATATGCTCTCATGATTCCTTTGAACCCGCATTGAGCTCCATAAATTAAGCCAAGTCAATGACCCCTTTTTATATTTTCTGTCCCAGCCCCATTTGAATTTCGAACACTTTGGACCCTTGTTATTATGGTCCGTAATAACTAACTAGATTTATGCACTCTACCTTTGATTTATCTATGCAAGTGGACTATCATGGACTAACTCTCTTTTGTAGGGATGACTGAGATCATATATGGGTTAGGTGGTCTTTTTGAATAATGCCAAAAGGGGAAAAAGGGGTGATGGTCTAGAGTAGCTATTTGATGATGCTTACCATGCTTGTCTTTTCTTTTTCAATCTATATGTATGAGTGATGAAATTTGTCTTAACCTTGATGCCTTGAAAGTCTCTTGTGTAATAGTGTTTTACTAATCTTTTGTAGGAAATCAGAATTGGTACTAAGGAAAAAAGGGGATATGACTGATACTAACCAACAAGTAGGGAACAAGGCCCTGATATGATCTGTTTGTATGATTTCTTAGTTTTGATTTGCTCGAAGTTTCATTGATGGATCTTATGCTTAGTTAGTCAAATCTCTTGGACCATCAATAGTTTGTCATCATAAAAAATGGAGAAATTGTTGGACATTCATGTGTATATTACTTATTCTTACTTTTGATGATAAGAAACTTCATTTCCCACAAGATTTCATTATGTGTTTTATGTAAGTGTTGTGGGTTGATAAACAATGCACTCACACACTGGACATTTCCCAAGGACGATTTAGAGTCTCTAGATGGAAGACATTGTGGAACAAGGATCCAAGTGAAGTGTTTGGGACATATCAAGCATGTGGAAGCATTTGGACCTACAATGAGTGTTGATGTAATTTAGTTGTGTAGTCCAAATATAAAGGTATGGCAGTCTAGTAATTCTTAAGTATTTTAGGAGCACAAAAGCCCAAAAAGATTTTGAAACTTTTTTAGTATTTACAATGGGATCAGTTCCATAGACACTACGAGTTTTTAGACACTGTTTTGACTAGTTCAATTGTGGTTTAAACTCCAGAGATTTGTTCTGATACTTTCCAAACAAGTCATGATTTTGAAATATTTTCTTAATAGTTTTTTACTCATCAATCATGACTTTAAATGATTTGAAAAGTGATCGATTATTTGTAACTCCTTATCATGATTATTTGAAAATCATGGAATCAAGTAATTACCACTTAATACACCTTCCTAAACGATTTTTCAATGAAATCTACACAATCTTCTATACACTGAATGACTATATATTGAAAGCTCTACTATTTTCTAAACCTAAGCAAGCACGAAGCTTTTAAGGGTGAATTAAACGAATCTAAGGACACACAAACCCGGTATGCTACCGAGACAAATTGGAGATCGAAGTTTTCAAGTGTTTTCATCTTGATTTCTATACTTTGAGGTTTGAAAGGTTTTGGATTCTGTTTTTCAAAGAACCCCTTCAAGTGAATTCTAACCTTTATGTGCTCTGAAACGAATTATGATTGCTGTGATTATCATAGAGTTAGATCAACTGTTGTATTCGATTTGTTGTTTGCAGAGTCGTAACTGGAACCGATCCCGGAGTTGGGATAAGTAACTAGTTCGGAATAGAACTAGGGATTTATAGCAAGTCTAGAGTAAAACTTGTGAGTAGCAGATTTAGAGTTAGATCTGAGGTTTGGGTTGTACTCTAGAAGTTGGTTCAACTGCGTGATTTGTAATCCTAAAGTTAGGAAACAAACGAGTGGAAATTGATTATAGTAGTTAAAAGGGAGAATAGTGAAAGAGTTTCAAAGACCCTACAGGGGACTGGATTAGTCTCTTAGTTAACGAGTTGTTAACCATAAGGATACCAGTATAAATCTTAGTCTGTTTATATTCTGAATCTTTGATTTACATACTCGATAACCATCACTCACAGCAACAAGTTTGAAATCGATAAACATTCGAGTAATCAATTGAATCAAGTTTACAATTTGTAATTAGTATCACTATTATTTGACTGTCAATAGTGATTGAATTAAAATCCTCGTTGAACTTCTGTTAAGATCACATAGATTGTCTGTCTAGGTTTTAATGTTGGTATCGGTCCCAATGTATATTATGCTATGTAGGTTACATGTTAGTGTTATTTGCGAAATGTTTTAATACTCAATGCAACCCCCCCTCCCGCCAGCCTCTTGAGTATTCTAATTAACAGGAACTATCAAAGATGTTATTAGTATATATTCATGTTCGATAAGGAACGTTGGAATATAAAATCAATGATAATTGAGTAGAATTATATAATTCTTCAGAGAGCATCTCGGGTTGTTTGAAAACGCATCAAAATGAAAGAAAATGAGTTCTCATGATGAGATTTGACAAAGTGTTCAACACGAACTTCTCGTATACACCTTCAAAAATTATTTTGTAAGATTTTACATAAACTATACTTTCTAATATTTTCAGAGCTTTTATCATGAAACCTTATCAATAATAGCAGTTTATTCGTTCAATTTTATATTTTCTGTTAGATTAGATAGTTTGACCTTTCTTCATCAATCAGCTCATAACTCCTTATATATAACTCCAAATTTGGATTTCAAACTATTCTGCAAATTAGATTTCAAGACCTTCCTATTGATACGAGACTCGTTTTCTAACTCGTTCTATGTAATTTTAGATCAAGATATAAAGTCATCCCTGTAACCAGTTTTAACAGGTTAATATATCCGTACATTTTGATTTATATCTTGAAATTCACAACTCCAAAACATGATCTATTAACTTTATCGAAAACTAAACATGTGAAGCTTCAACATATATTAAAATCGAAATTCATCACAGAGCTTATGATTTTTCACGAAATTTCTAAATAAGATGATCACATTCTTCTATTACTGGTGAAGGATCCTCGTCGTCTTGTATCCCTAACTTCTCATCTTCTCCTCTTCTTCTCAAACTCTTCTTCTTCTTTTCTCTTGTTTGTCATTTCTCTTGCATGACAAGAAGTATTTTTATGTTTGTAAGTAGTTTTTTAAGAAGAAAAAAACTTGTATTTATAGAAAAATAAATCAAATAAAATAATTTTAGTGGATAATTATTGGACATTTAGTGGGTAATTAGTGAGTAATTAATTTAATTTAGGTGGAGTAAAAATTGACATAAAGGAAAATAAATGTCAAAATTAGGTTTAAATCATTTTCGTATAAATACGGTATTTTCGTATTAAGACCGTATTTCTTCATATTTTCGTATTAGTTACATTTCATTCATATTTTGTATTCTTTTTTTTATTATATCGTCAAACAAGTTTTTTAACCCTTTAAAATAAATTATAACATATGATAATTTACTATTCACGTTAATTATCGTGAAACTAAATTTTTTAAATTTTTTCGATACTTATCATATTTTTGTCATGATTTTTTTTACAAACGAATTTTATAACACCATTGTATAAATTACGACGTTCAGTAATATACTATTTTTGTTATTATTTGAGAAAATAAATTATCTCAAATTTTTCAGATCTTTATAACTATTGTTAAGTTTTTTTTCCCTGTGATATCCCTAAAATTGTTAAGACTCGAAAGTTAAAGGGTTCATAGTAGTAGTTGTGATGAGAAGAGTTGTTGAAATATATACTATGTCATATACTTTAGAATGAATTAAATTAGAAAGCAATGCTTACATTTTGAGACGAGTGGAGAAATGGAAACCAAAACTTATGGAAATGATATCTTTGAAGTAAGAAAATATGATGATACGTTTCAACTAATAAGCTCCCGTATATATTAAATTTCACCACCAATAAGCAATGACAAAAATTTGATTAACTATGTTTGGACCAGTAAATAAATAGGCAATGGACATGTCTCATTCCCTCACTTTCATGCTTGTCTATATTTGATAGCAGTGTGGACTCTCACCTCGCCCGTGTGGGGGCAAGCATATCAGATGCCGCGTTTCTTTCCCATTTGTCGTTATCTTTTATTTTTTCTAACATATCATAATGATATCATATCATATGGTATCCACTAGACCACGTTGCATATATATAAATAATATTAAAATTTAATTTCTTTTAGTGTTTTGCTTTAATTTGACAAATCAGAAAAACGTGCCACAGCTCCAAACAGCTGACCTTTTGACACATTGCATATATGCGATGTAATGGTACCACCTTAATTAATCATGGTTTCCCCCAGTCTACTGTTGTCATAATATTAGAAATTAGATTATTGTTGTCACAAAGGATGTAAAAATGGTCCAGTGTGGCCTCTCCTTTTGACGATTTGGGTAGTACTTACAAGCATGGAATATTGTTATACGCATTTTTCTCCAAGTATTAATGACTTATCCTATAACAAAATATGCGGCAAATTCAATTCATACAATAGACGCATTGTTTATGATAAAAAGTATCCAACCCTTATTACATTGTTAGAAAAAAGATTGTCCGTCACTTAATCAAATCCTCATAAACAGAATCACATATACATAGATATACACTCTACAATATCAGGCTTCATCATCCACATATCAAGGCATGAGTTGAACTACCCAAATACTCGGCAAGGCGATATAAATCCACCTGTTATTTTTTGCTATCGTTTAGTTCATAGTACATGTCTTACATTTCTTACACATGGACTAGTCTCCCTACACCGAACATTATGGAGTTTGAGCACTTGAAATAGTGAGGTTCAGAATAAGCAGCTGTGAAGTGAAGATGCTTCGTATCAGATTCTGTCAAGCTGTAGTGCAAATAAGAGCTGATCGAATCGAACAGCATCACAACTTGGAAAACCATAAGAGCGAAAGCATGCAGCTGCTTCTACAAACAGAATAACATATGTCGAAGTCGCGAACACATCCAGGATATTCTGGCATGACTTGAACCACAGTCGATTGACATAGTCAATTGGTCGCTTACATCAAAAAACGTACAAGCATAGCCATGATCGAGATGGGCATCAACAAAAGGGGATTTCTAGTCCAAAGCATTCCGCAGCAAAAAATTAACAAAAACAGATCACAGTCGTCAAGTTCTAATTCTCGGTTCTGTTTCGGGTTCAATACCGCATCAGGAAACGGTTTGAATAAAAACAAGAAGCACAAATCTGTTCTAGTAATGTTACAAGAAGCAATTTAGCACGAGAGGATAATATCCACAGCATAGACTGTTTCCAGATATTTAATTACGACCGCGATGGCTATAAAAGTTGCCGCTAACAGACTAATGCTAAAAAGGAACAAATCCATGTGAAATGATCACAGAAAGCAAGATCCCACATGCTAATTATGGAGTCTATCATGTTTAGTTGATTCTGTGACTGTGATTGTGAAAATGACTCATATATGTCACAGGTATGATCTATTTTGCCTCAGAATCACACAAACACTCATGTGAACATATAAGCACTGAAGCTTTCATTGCCTTGAATAGTTATATACAGAAACTCCTTTGACTCAAATTACACTGAAGTGTGATCTTCAAGGGAAAAATCTCTGACTTATAATTTATGCCACAACGTGCGCTGCGTATAATAAGACTACTGTAACGTATTGTACATCGTTATTGGTAACTATGAAACAAACTAAGGAGACGAAAAAAGCACCAAGCGCGACCATCATGCCAAATCACGACCAAAGGAAAAAAGCATGATCCAAACCATATTAGGAGTTACTTCTGGTTCTTTGATTTGGAACGAGAGTTGAAGTCGAAGTCCCGAGGAGAGAATTTTGTACACTATACTACGAATTAAGCAGATTCCTGCAAATTACTGAGTATACAATACAGGAGTCACTGAAGGGAGATAAACTTCCTCAAAATCTAACGACTCACGATAACTTGTTCGGAATTGGTCGTTCTTGGTCTACTAATCTCCTGCTTCTGAGATCTTCGCGATAAGTGTCGTAGGAAAATATTTCATTGGAATTTGGTCGATCACGGTTTGCTATCTTGCTTCCGAAATCTTGGCTATGAGCACTGTCTTGAGTTGATCTGGAGCATAATACCGGGTACTCATCCTCACTGTCGCTTGTTGCACCATCAACTCATTGACAACGGATACACTCGCATGAATGACA
>JAOVYX010018455.1:0-20150 GCA_035668315.1 Drosera spatulata
GGGAATAGATCTTTTTAACTTGAAACCGAAAGAAAAACAAAGTGAAAATGGAAGAAAGGAAAAAGGGGCATGTTTTGGTCACATGCACCGCATCACTGCACTACACCAGTGAAGAGTGGCAATGGAGTGGACTTTGGCTGCTTTTACCATATTTTTAAACCATTTCGTACTAGCATGTTGCCTGGAGCTTATGACTCGATAAGCTTCATTAAAAAATATTTAAAATAAAAAACGATAAGTTTCCTCAAATCATCACCACCTCAAATGCCATATTGAACCAACCAAATTCTCTCAAGCAGCCATCATGGATTACCATTATGAACATAACCGATACGAGAAGTCGAAATTTGGTTGGTGTTGACACTATGTTTTGAACAAACATAAATGAGTAGAACATCCACATCATGATGAACACCATTACCATTATTCAATCGACTTCGAGTAACAATTTTAACCCCAATTAACCATTTCCAGTAATCAAATTCCCATATCATCAACCAAAATTCACAAATCCACCCGAAACAAAACAAAAACAAAAACTCCAACACAAACATGAAGCTCAAAGAAACAGAGACAAGAAAACAATTACCGCGCAAGAGAGCGGAGAGGCTGCCGGCGGGCAAGTACTCGAGCACGAGCAACTTCTCGTCTTTTGAATAATAATACGCCCTCGGCGCCGCCACATTGTCGTGCCTACACCGTCCCAACACCTCCAACGCCGCCTCGAACTCCCGTTTCCCCGCCACCACGTCCTTCAGCCTCTTCACCACCACGGCCGTCCCTTCCTCCAGCACCGCCTTGTAGCTCGTCCCTACGCTCCCTTTCCCCAGCACCTCCGCCGACGCCCTCAACAGATCCTCCAGATCAAACCTGTAAGCAGCAGACGTTGATCCTGCTCCTCCTCCTCCTCCTCCTGCATTGTCGTCGAGGAACACGAGCTTGTTCCTCTCCCCATCGATCCCTCCCCCGCTCGTCATGTCATCTTTTGACGAGCTTGTGCCTCCTGCTTCTGCACCCCTTGCCGTTGCTGTCGCCTTTTTTGGAGGATTTGATCCAGATGGTCGGGATCGTTTCCTCAGACAGAGGACGAGGAGGATCAACAGAATCAATATGAAAACAAATCCCGCAACGGCGATCCCTACAATCCCCGCAGTCGACAGCCCGCGCTTGCTCTGCTGAGCAGGCCAGGAAGGAACAGTGGGCGAAGGAGACGGTATCCCGGGAGAAGGGAAGGAGGAGGAGTTACAAGCCCCGAGCGGGGGCCCACAGAGCTCCAGATTCCCCTCAAACGAACTCGCCGGAAACCGCCGTAGCTTCCCGGGAATCGACCCGCTCAGCCCATTCTCCGACACATTGAAGTCCACCAGTCTCTCGATGTCAATACTGGGAAGCTCCCCGGAGAAATTATTTCTCTGAAGAAACAACCCGGTCAGATCTTTTAGATCATTCAGCTCCAACGGGATCCGTCCCTCGAACCTGTTCCCCGACAGATCGAGCCTGACCAGAGCGGTCAGACTCACCACACTGTCGGGGAACTGGCCGGAGAACTCGTTGTCCTGCAAGTAGAGGTTGCGGAGGGAGGTGAGGTTGGAGAAGTCGGAGGGGATGGGGCCGGAGAGGGCGTTGGAGCGGAGGGAGAGAACGCGGAGGGAGGAGAGACGGTAGAGGGTGTCGGGAGGGATGGGGCCCACGAGGCCGACTGCCGGGAGGCGGAGGGAGCGGACCGTGGTGTTGGTGGTCGGGTCGCAGGTGACGCCCACCCAGCTGCAGAGGGGGGTGGTGGTGGGCCAGGCGAGGCGGGGCTGGTGGGGAACTTGGGACAGAAATGAGAGCAGGGCGGCGCGGTCGTCGGAGAAAATGGTGTGTGTGTGGAGGGTGAGGAGGAGGAAGAGGAGGGTGGTGGAGAGTGGTGGTGACATTGGTGTTAGAGTGGATTCCGGCGAGGGGTCATGTGAGAGAGTGGGGGAAAGTGAAGGGGGAGGATGAGAGGGGTGGAGGAGAATGTGTGTTTTATGGGAGAGGGGGAAACGTACAATTTGTGCGTGATGAATGTTGGGGTTGCGAGGAGGGAGGAGTGAACGACTGTGGCGAATGTTAGAGGTGGGTGTGATGAAGGTTTGGGGAAAGGGGAGTGTTATGATGTTACTGTTACGACTTACGAGGACTGGAACAACATTCGATAATCCATATGGTGTGATGTACGTGGCATGGTTCAAAGGATACATGCGGATTATGATTCGTCTTATTGTTTGATTTCTGTAGCTTGAGATAAGGTCCTCGTTTTGATTTCCACGTGTTAGAACAAATCCAATCACAAAATTAAAATAAATATATTTATTATTATAATATGATATCAAAAAATAATTTTATCATTAATTATATAATTGTCTTTTCAATCTTTGGTTATATTCAATTCAAACAAAATTATACATTCATTTGATACTTAATCCAAGTTAAACATAGATATTGAAAAAATTAATAAAATATTAACGTGTCAACTATAACTACACTTATATCTGATATGAAATTTGAAATCAAGTTTAACCCAGTTCTAATTGAAACCCTATTTTTATAATTTGATGTCAAAATATAATTATGATACCACATAGGTTAATGGACAAGTTATACGAGATGTAATATGCAAAATGGGTTTCGTGAATTTATTAGTAGTCACACACAATATTATGTATGGTTAGGCAATTGTATTTATTAATCATTGATTAAGATTAAAATTATTTTTAAAATAAATAAAAAATAAATAAATAAAATTTTAATCTCATCTATTTATTTTCAAATTCAATGATTTTGTCATACATAACCTTATATGTGATTAGCCACGAATACATTTTTTGTGTAAAATATAGCGATTGGTCATTTTTATCATTCCAATGTTTGTGTTTTTTTTTTTTTTTTTTTGCTAAAATATAGCTTTTCTTGAATTTGTTGTTATAAATTAGCAAAACAAATGGTCATTTTAAAAAATTAGCATATTTAGAAACACAAAGACAATGGTGGCTGAAAGTGTTAATATACCTGGAGTAGAAACTTGGGGGGAACAATGGTGGCTGAAAGTGTTAATATACTTGGAGTAGAAACTTGGGGGGAAGTGGGGGAATAGTGTGTTTTTCAAAAACTAATAAGGATTTGCCTGATGGTGAGTTATTGAGAGGTTATTAAAATAATACGAAACCTTAATATAGTAATGTTGATTTTTTTAGGTTTAGTATTAGATTGTTGAAGTTGATTAGTGACAGGATTAAATAATCTGAAAGCAGAAAAGTAAATATATACAAGATTTTATACTGATTAGATAATATAACTAAAATATTTCAATTTTTTCTTGACGATCAGTGTTATGTGTCAAGAGGATAGTATTAATTATGATTATTTTAGATTTAGAATTAATCAGACACTTTACGATACATAAAAGACAACACAAAACAATATCAAGAACTATTCTTCTCCTAATCAGAATTTGAATCAGGTTCTTGGTCTTATTTGTTGCACACTTGTACTATTCTTTCCTTGTTACATGAGCTTGTTTTCAGATTGCTTGTTTACATCTTAAGCAATCAACTTCACAAAAATGTTCACTGATTGCCTCACTGCACAGTTCAGTTCATAGTTTTGGAGATTCAAAAAGGTTAGTTTTTTTTTTTTTTTTTACATCGCCCACTAGTATTTATAGACAACTCCAAAGAAATAGCCGTTGTTGAATTCATCCTTCCTTAAAACTTCGTTTTCTTGTTTTTCTGGAAATAAATTGCCTGGCACGTGACCTCTGTTTCTGAAGCAGAAAGGACGCTTACCATGTGCAAAAATATCCTGTGAATTTTGTCTTTATCTGAACTTTTCTGCTTCACTCAGCTTTACTGCACTTCATATCTTATTACAGTAACCCTTTAGATAGAAAGTGTCTTGGTTTAGTCATTCCTTGCTGCAGATGTTCAAATGCTTAAACATTTTTGTCCCTTTACTTATGATCTTAATGTTGACAATCTCAATTTTGTCAATTTTGTTGCATTCCTTCTGAACCAATCTTACCGCACACACATTACAGACTTACTTTTTAACCAGACAAGTTCTCAGCCTTAATGTATACTGAAATTATTTTAGATTAAAGTTTGTTTATCACTCAAACTTTATACATTAGGGTTTAGACTAAATAGTGGCAAATCACAAAAAACCAAAACGAACAATCCAAAAAATAATACATGGCTAAAACCTCATCTTTCATCAAATGATAGTGTCAAAATATTATACGACATTGTTTGACCACATTGTCAAATTATAACAAATTAACACTATTCCTTCTCAATTATAGTTATTATTATCTTAAAATAGCAACCGCCATTGAACATGCTCTTATTGATTTATTTGGTTCTTATTTCTATTCGGATACTTGCTGTCTAATGATTGTTACGAGTTGCAAGCTTTTAGATAACGAGATGAAACAATAGATAAAACTTGCATGATAACTACACCATGATCAAAGATTCGATTCTGGACGTATACTATTCCTAGGTTTGTAAGTTTCAATTATGCGCGAAAACTCGGTTTAAGATGGAAAATCTTTAAGACTAGTAGGTTGATTTGGAGTTGATCCAACAGGACCAGAACCTTGTGACTTGGATGATAACAAGTCATGGTTAATTAGGCGGCGAATGAATGGTTCAGTACGTAGGCCGAGTATGTTGAACTTGGCAGAAATGGGGCAAACTGGGCGTCACCTTGCAACAATAACTTTAGGGGGCTTTTGATGTTAATGTGTACATGATCCTGAACTATGATTCCGATGTATCGAACCATTTTTGCTGGTAGTTTGTCACCGATGATCATATAAACTACGTCAAAGAAGCGATCATCTATCTCATTTCGTTCTGCATCCTTATCGCGATATTACTTGTGGATAGAAATCAAACTGCTTTGGTAAAGTTGTTGAGATCACAGATACATGTTTATCTCCAAGTAATTCTCTCATTGGGAAAAGTCTACTATTGAGTTCTAATGCCTAATCAATGTCATTTACCATACTCATTAACTCTCATGAAATGAACAGCCATCTAACTGTTATGATTAAACCTCGAGGAAGGAGTGGGTCAACCTACCTCCTAACTCTTAAACATTACTCGTATTAGTTCTTATGAATTCTTTTCCTTGTTTGGTAATTTGCTTCACATCCTTATCATGATCAAACACGGTACGTAGGTGCGAAAGCTCGACCGTGTAAAAGAAACTTACGGGACTCTACTTGTATGAAAGGATTTGACATTGTGTTTTAATGACCGAGCCAGTACTTAAAATCTCGTATCATCAAAACAATAACCCGAAACGCTTAATGAGCAAAAAGTAATGCAACTATGCAAATCTTAAGCGTAATTAACTTGGATAATAATAATAATAGCTCAAAATTTGCAATGTTTGATAGGAATGTGAGTGTAACCCTGTTTCTCAAGGTATTGAACTAAAATTTCATGGGCCGGCCCAAACGATCCTAAACTGGCAATGCTTGAGATGTCGTCCACTTTGCGGGCCTTTCTTGGTCCTTCACAGCCTGCATACTGGACCAAATATACAGCCCAAACCATTGTTGCAGTTTAAGGAAGCCCAATTTGGAGTCGATGAGAACATTATGATTATGTCACACGCATAGAAATCCTTGTGTTCATCCAAATTGTTATCATCATCAATTCATCATTGACCAGGTTGACAAAGTAACAAAAGCCTTATACCCAAACATAGAATTGGTAAAGGGGTCGGTCTAAATCAACTATGGCTAAATCCAGACCGGAGTTGCTTTTAAGGATTTTGAAGACATATTTGCCCTTAACTCTTTAATGAATGTTTTGCTTCCATTAACGAAGGAACCTAATCATTTTTCGGAAACTGGTTTTGTATTGAACTGAAAACCCAAACCTTTTCATCTTCCAAAAAAATTAGAAACTCATCCTAGACTATTAATCACCTTGCAAAGGCTTGAAACTTGTAAAAGACATACATGATACGAAAATATGAACTGTGAATATTTATTCTTGATACAAATTTTTAAATCTGAGTTAAAATCACTGTTTGTATTTGTTATTGTAAATATCAAAACGTGCGTGTAATCGATTTTTATATGTAGTTTAACATTTAGTTTCGTTATTACGTATATAGCTTCTTGCAAATCAATTTAAGACAAAACCTGAACTGATGGGAACAATTATGATCAATGAAAAAGATCAATCATCGTGAAGAGAAGCAATAAAAAAGACAATAATGGTTTTAGTAAAAAGATACGTTGAGAATAAATCGTTATGAAATTATGAGAATCATAAATAAAAATGAAAAGATGATTAAATAGATAAATATTCTTTTAATTAAATCTGATTTGAAATTGTCATTTTTATTTTGAAGATCACTTTTGATAAAAAAAAGAAATGAGGACTAAAGTATTCATTATCGTAGTCCCATATTAATAAATTAATTAAGTAGAGGTTAGTGGTTCATTAATGAAAAGGTTGAGTTGCTATTTATGAAATCCACCTTAACTCCGAAGGCATGGATTGAATCATAACTTTAATCAACTCTTCGATCTATTAAAAACATCTTTCGAGATTAAAGTCTGCTCTCGAAAATCATGACTGTCTGGAAAGCAAACCTGAACTCCGTTTTATCACTTGGGTGAAACAGTGTGTGTTTGGCTCTCTTCCACCGCTGCCCGTTTCGGACCAAAGATTCTCACTTGAACAAAACCCTCATCCCTCGATTGTTCCACAATTTCTTCGTCTGATCGCAAATTAGACGCATTTCAATGGTTTCTATGCCCAGGTTTGTGCTGTAGGACTGTAGGGTGAGGAATCATGAGGCTGTTTACAGACCCATCATCAGCAGTTTGGTCTCTTTGAGGCAGATGCAATCTCATCTGGGTATGATTCTTTTTGGTTTTTGAGTGGTGGGTTTTGTTTATTTTGGGGTTTTGAGTGGTGGGTTTTGTTTGTTTTGGGTTTTTGAGTGTTGGGTTCTATCTGTTTTGGGGTTTTGAGTGATGGGTTGTGATTATTTTGCTCTTGGGTTCAATGGGTTATGATGTTATGTGAGCATGTTGGTTCGCAATGTTTGAGCCGTTTGATTTCGGTGTGTAATGATTGTGGTTGTGATTGTGATTTTGATCGAGGAATGTAATTTGATTGGATAGATGTGAGAGGAAGAGTTTCATTCCTTCAGATGCCAGGGAGTTGTTTGTCGATTCGGAGCAAGGCCTTGAAGGCGGTTGCTACATTGTCTGCTCCGAACTCAAGCCGCCTACCCTCCAGGTACTTTTTCACAATTCATCGCGTGTCGGGTTCATTTCATGGTTTTGTAACTGCTGTTAGTGATGCATTCCTTGTATATCTGATGATCATAGCAAAAGCATTCACAATACGGTTGATGATTGAGTTAAGAATCTACAGGATGCTGTTTCGTATGAGGAAGGCACTAGGTTTAGAATTGGACCTGGGGAATAGAATATATGTTCTCTTTTTCTTTCCATGCAAATCACATTGCATAACGGTGCAGCAATAGTTAAGCAGAATGCAAGCTAGTTTTGGTACAGATTATTGATTACACTTACCTTTTAATTATGCTAACCTAAAAATCTGAGGGGTTATACAATTAAGCTATTATGCTCAATAGATTGCACACAAGACTTTAGCCTAGTTTATTCCACATCCTCTACTTTGCATCTGCGAGAGATTTGCTTTCTCAATAGGAGCAAAATAAAGTTCGATTGCTGGAACGTGGATGATCTAGGCGGGTTGTATTAGCTCATTAGCTGTAATCATGGTTATATTATTTTGGAGTGATTGCATTTTTGCTAGCTTTTGGAACAAAATAGAAGTCTAGTCTAGATGCCAGACCACTTATTTTGCATTATTTCGTATTGGACCCAAATCAATTTTCTCAAGTGAAATGTATGTATTTTCTTTTGAACTGATCATCTAGCGCCTGCTATTAGCATTGTGTTACCTATGATATTAATTGATACATTAGTTCTTATTAAGATTAGCAAAAGATTTTACCAAAAAAGACATTGAGTTCTGTGTTTGCTCTTTTGTAATTCTTAACAAGCTGCTGGATAATTTTCAATACTTTCTCGTGTAGGGGCTCTTTAATTCTTTGCTAGTCAACATCAGATTTTTCTGGGGATGTTCCTGGCAGTTCTTCCAGTGGATTAAGCCAGTATGAGAAGATAATTGAGACATTGACAACTCTTTTTCCAGTTTGGGTATGCTAAAGATGTTTGATTCTTGAGATGGCTTTAAATTTGGGGTGGCTGTTTCGCAAAGTAGTTAGTGACTGCATTCTAATATATTTAATTGAACAGGTCATATTAGGCACCATCGTCGGCATATACAAGCCTGCTGCGGTACTTCTTCTCACTTCTGCGGCAATCCAATGACGAAAAGCGAGTGCGCGCTATGAGTCTCTTGTGGGTTTCTGCTGCAGGTTACGTGGTTAGAAACGAATCTGTTCACTCTTGGTTTGGGTTTCCTCATGCTTTCTATGGGCTTGACATTGAAGTTTGAGGACTTCAAGCGGTGTTTGCGGAACCCTTGGACTGTAAGTAGCATATCCCTCTAATCTTATACCGAGGATGCTACTTCTATTACCTAAACCTTAGCTTAATCACAAGGTTTCATTTTTGGATTTGCATTCAACTTCTGCAGGTTGGGATCAGGTTTCTTGCTCAATATTTGATCAAGCCTGTTTTGGGATTCTTGATAGCAATGGTACTTCCATCTTGCTTGCCTAGAATCACGTGTCTTCTTACCTATTGGTTAATTGCCATCACTATCACACCATCTGCTTATTTTGGTTTGATTTCATTTTATTGTGTAATCTAACTTCAATATTTCCCCGAGGAAAGAAAAGAAGATATTTCAGAGCTGTATTTTGAGGAAAGCATTTTACTTCTACTTTTCCTATTATCTTACAATTCATGATTTCCAGACGCTGAAACTATCAGCGCCACTTGCAACTGGTTTGATTCTAGTGTCATGCTGTCCTGGAGGCCAGGCATCAAATGTTGCGACGTACATTTCTAAAGGCAATGTCGCACTCTCAGTTCTGATGACCATGTAAGCAGTCCATTTTTCTTTTGTAGTTGGCTATATCCCATAGTTGTGCAATTTGGTAATATAGTTTCTATTACCAAGAAAGGAAGTTTTCTATTTTAGAAACTTAATTAGCATGATACAAAGGTATGAAGACTTTTATCTGATTTATGCTGTTCTATTGAAGCATTGATTTTTTGGACAGCACTACTAGCATAGATGACTTAGAACACTTCCTCTAGTGTTTCTCTTCATACAAGGATTGTTTTCTAGTATCATTAGTTTATCATAACTGAATGGGAATCTGTTCAGGTGCTCAACTATTGGAGCTATTATAATGACACCCCTTCTCACCAAGCTTCTTGCCGGCCAACTTGTCCCCGTTGATGCAGCTGTATGTTCACCATGGCTCGATATTTTCAGCTATGTGCTTGCAAATCAAATTCCTTATTTCAAAAGAAGCATCCTGACCTGAAATTTATATGCACCTTTTGCTTTCTTTCCAGGGTTTGGCTCTCAGTACCTTTCAGGTTGTCTTAGTTCCAACAATAGTAGGAGGTACTAGAAAGGTGTTCCACGTTTTTCTCATGGCAATTTTGTCCCCCGTATTTGTACTCCTCTGCAGTAGGGAGTATTTCTTTGTTCATGTGTTAACTAAGGTTGCATGGTTTTCTCCTTTGCAGTTCTAATGAATGAATTCTTCCCCAAGTTCACGGCAAAGATATTCACAGTGACACCTTTGATTGGGGTCATTTTGACCACCCTGTTATGTGCTAGCCCTGTAAGTTTCTGATTAATTTGCTCTTTTCTACCCCTGGTAGTGTGAATATAATATGCATCAACTGCGAGCTGAATATGTTGGTATGCTTCGAAGATTGGGCAAGTGGCGGAAGTGCTTAAAGCTCAGGGGGCGCAGTTGATACTTCCTGTTGCTCTCTTGCATGAAGCTGCATTTGCCCTTGGCTATTGGATGTCAAGGGTATCATTTGGTGAATCCACGTCCCGCACAATTTCCATAGAATGTGGGATGCAGGTAAGTTTCATACGGTTTTTAGGTTTAACGTCCAACAGCATCTGATTTGGTTGCTTGTACTCTTTTTCATGCTGTGATGTGGCTTAATTGTGTGGCTGTTACCAGGTTCTGTTTGCAACACAGCAAAATTAGATTGAGATGAATGAAGAAAATCAATCATTTCACTTTGAATGTCGCTAGACGTGGATTAATTTACCCTTGAACTTGCCATATGATTCTTTGATATATAGCAAAATTCTCCGATTTTGACAATGTGGCGTGCTCAATGTCTATGGAGAGTTCTGCAATTGGATTCTTGTTGGCACAGAAACATTTTACGAACCCACTAGTCGCAGTCCCTTCTGCCGTGAGCGTTGTTTGCATGGCGGTATAATTTCTCTTCTTTCCCATGATCATTCCGCACCCGTCCCTTTGCTCTTCGTCTTTCATCATGCTCGCCTTGCACTTGTTTAATTTCTAATGCATAATGTTTATCCTTCTAAAAATTTTCGTGTTGCAGCTCGGTGGAAGCGCTCTAGCTGTGTTCTGGAGAAACAGGCCAATACCTGCAGATGACAAGGATGATTTCAAAGAATAATTGTTATGGCTCACTGAAAATTGCTTGAAAAGTAGTCAATTTTGGGCCGCGGCGGGTATAACCTTTTGTATTTCTAGATGGGAAATTTTGTAATACTAGATCATTTCACAGTTGTTCCAGTGATTATCCATAATCATCTATGCATTGAAAACCGCCTCGCGTGATGGATGCAAGGTTTTGTAGGCATATCGTGTGCTTTCTGAACGTTGTTTCAAGAGTTATGTACTTTGATGCTGTAGCTTTAACATGCAAGAAAAGTTGATAACACAGTTGGTTCGAGCATTCACTTCATAAAATGGTCCGGATGAGCTTTCCAGACTCGCGATTTCTCAAATATTTCATACTGAAAGATAAGATGTGAGCAACGTTTTCGGTTGTTTGTGTGAATGTATAAATGGTTTTTGAGTATTGTCAACCACGAAGATGATTATTTGGTAGTATACATTTTCCAATGTAACTACAATTTCTCATTTATTTAAATATATAAAGTTACATTCATCTTATTTGATATCAAAATTTGATTTTTTTATATCAAATTTGATTGATTATGTATTAAATGTTTTCTCATTATGAATTCTTGAATTCATCAATCGGAGACGCTACGTATTAGGATATGTTGTACTGTTTTCATCAATTTTGGCTTCGTCGCATTGTTTAGAACAATTCAAAAGGTTAGAAAGCGAAATATCAATCGAAATTTGAATCCAATTAGATCATGATTCGTTAGATTGATAACTAATTGTGTGTGCATACAATTCAAGGATGAAAAAATGTTTAAAATTTGTGATTTAGGATTAATTTATTATGAAATCCTAATTCATAAATTGATTTAAATTTTTCGATGTTTTCTATTGTATTTTGAAAGCCTACGATTAATGAATTATATGTATCATATATTGTGATATTACTAGTTGTACCAATGATTATACCTACATTTTGAATGTCAACTGATGGCCGTACTCAGGAGTGGAGCTACATGTAATCAAGCATAGGCAGTCGTCTATATTTACTATTGATTTAATCTGAATCGCTTACACGTATTTTATATATATATATAAAAAACCTTATATTGTATCTTTTGGATTTTTTTTGGATATATAAATATGAATCCATCATCCATCATTTAGATATGGATAAATTTCATGTAAAAAAAATCTCATTCATCAGGACTTGAAAATTTTTATCAAGGCAAGGTCACGAAGAAATCAATTTGGATGATTTTCTTGCTGATCTAGCTCTTTGATCTTGAATTTTTAAATATCCCTTCAATAATAAAGATAGAATCCATACAGCATAACTTCAAAAGGGCACATGCCAGCAGCAAAATCATGATTTTTCGAAAATAAAATTTAAGATTTAAGAGTAAAAAATCATCAAAAATGACTTGTGGAGTGGTATGGAAGATGAATGGAGGAGTGATAATTTAGTTATTCATATTGAGAAAGGTGCTTTTGACACAATTGATAAAGATTCAACCATTAATTGGATGTTTTCAAAGTATGAAACCTTATCGACATAAATTGTAACTTTGTTTTTTATGTTAAGGAGAATTTCGTCTTTTTTTTATTAGATTTAATATCTAATTTTTGTTTTTTTCTTATATGTAATACTCGAAAATTTTGAGAATTTAAAAATAAATATATAACATACATACAGTATGTATGTAAATAAAGCGTGAATAAAAGATGTTAAACATGAACGTTATAGAGAGAGTTAGAAATATATAACGTTACGAATTAAAAATAGTCGCGCTTAAGGGTTATAGATTTAATCCAAGCAAATCTTTGATTATTAAATCAAATATGACGATTGAATATTTAGGATAATTAAATGATCGTTGCGACAATAAATATTATAAATAAATAACGTTATAACGTTACAAACGTTGTGCATTAGGGCTAGTGATTTTAATCCCATAAATAATGAATATTACATAGAATGTATTATTATTAATTATGTGATAAATTTATAGATGTAAATAAATTATTGATGAATTAATATTATAAAATTTAGGTAAATAATACACTGAATGAGACATTAAGGAAGAATGAATTAACCCTCACATGCACACACTCCCACAAGTCCCCGTTTTCCCGTTGTCGCCGGTTGTTCCTCTTTATCACCTTCATCATACTCCCCTCCCATCACACTCACCATCGTCGCCATCATCTTCAACATCTCCTCACCATCGCCGCGTCGCCCATCATCATCCACCAACTCCATCAGTCGTCCCGCCGCCCATCATCATCCACCAACTCCATCAGCCGCCGTAGTCGTCCATCATCATCCACCAACTCCATTAGCTGCCGTAGCCACCACCATCATCCACCAACTCCAAACTCCGCGCAGCCGCCACCTCCTAAACCATCATCAACGCCATCATCGTCTCCTCACCACCACACTGTCCGACCACCAACACCATCACCATCATCATCTTCTTCGCGCCACCACTAGTACACTACCATCACCTTCCACCGCCTTCGTCCACTATCGTCACCACCAACTCCAACCCCCAGACACCATCGCCGCCATCATCCCCTCACCATCACCGCGTCACCAGAGGAGCCGTGCGCGGACCGCCATCACCGAACACCATCACCACTACGACTACCCACCAACCACCACAAACAGCCTCGTCGTCACTGTTGGAGACCTCCAGCGACCACCAGGAGCTCCCTCGAGACAAGCGACAACAATCATACAGCCCCTCAACGTCTCTCCTTGAAGCTTCGACGAGGAAACCTTGCATAACAATACTCCGACGAACTTTTGACATATTTTCGGCCAATATCCGGCAGCTAGCGGTGATGGGAGGAAGGACAGCGAGGTGACAGAGCGGGGGAAGGGTTCTTGATGTGATGTGTACCAAGGGATGTGCATGAACAAGCGTAAAACGACTTAACGAAACTTTCCGACGAACTTCCGATAAAAGCGATACGAAGACATATAAAGGAATGTAAAACGATACTGTTTGATATGGCGCATTTATTGTAACGCCCCGGTCAAATCTTTGCTACCGGATCGTCACCAAGAACCGTTCATCAGGCTGACAATTGGCCCCACAGAGCAACACTAGTCCTTTCAGTAAGCTTTGGCCTCACTCGTGCACACACTGGGAAACTTCCCAGGAGGTCACCCAGCATTACTCCACATTAAGTAAGCTTAACTGCAGAGCTTTAAAATGATGGGCTACCGAAAAGAAAGGTGCACCTTGTTGGTATAGATAGTACTATCAAACAATTTAAGCATTTCCTTGGGATATTACATACACCCCCAATTAAAGAATGCAACGTCCTCGTTGCGACTTTAAGCATGACACACACAGCCCCACAACCTTCCCGCTAGGGGGCTAACTTGCACCTCTTGTCCACAAGTTCAGCACGCGGTCGTAGGGTTGCTCTGATACCATACTGTAACGCCCCGGCTAAATGCTTGCTACCGGATCATCACCAAGAACCGCTCATCAGGCTGACAACTGGTCCCATAGACCAAAACTAGTCCTTCCAGTGCGCTTTGGCCTCACTCGCGCACGTCATGGAAAACTTCCCATGAGATCACCCATCCCAGCATTACTCCACGTTAAGCACACGCTTAACTGTGCATCTTGTTGGTGCACTTTGTTGGTATAGATAGTACTATCAAACCATTTAAGCATTTCCTTGAGGTATTACATATGTGACGCCCCAATTTTTCATAACATAATAATACAAATGTGTCATTGCCGCTGAGTCCCAACACCCCAGATAGACAAAAATTCTTTAACCGGTTTAGGTACCGAAATAAATAAAATCCACTTAGACATAACCAGTAATATTATCAAATACAGCGAAAACTTCTAATTTATTACATATTTTACTTAATTCATAAACCATAATACAGTAGATGCATATTAGCACCATAACCTATATCACACCTGCCCGTCGTCTCTAACTCCTGAAAACATAGAGAAGAGAAAAACACAGAAAAATAGTAACCGTGAGCTATACGAGCTCAATAACGTGTCGGTCCCCTTACCGGGAGTTACACGAGAGAGGAAGATAAGAAAAGAAAAGCGAAATGACCACTTATGTCCTTTGTTCCAGCACTCTGGAACTTATTATATCAATCCGACATTTACAATTATCATCTTAAATACATAGTAAAGACAGACAATAGATACCCTCAATGTTATAATTGTGCCCTTGACGAGACTTATTCAATTTTAATTTATCAAGCTTTATTCAGCTTTCGCAAAAGGGACATCCGTGAAAGGGGATCAGCTAAACCGGAGCCCAGGGTCTCCTGCAGTGAGTTTCTCTCATACCAAAACAACCTCACAAGGTCAATAAAGAATGTCACCACCAAATCACTGTATAACACATATGACATACACAACGCTCTTTGTGTTTGATACCATGAAATTATCTCACCAATTATGGATTTACACTCCTTTCGCTCATTCATTCTCTTTATATCAACAATCAAGATATAACACAAACACACACATCATCTTATCATACAATAATTGTAGTGAGTATTTTACATCAATTACATTCAGTGACTACATCCATAGATTCCAATGCATATTATTATACTCACGGTATAATAATACGCATCTTCACACACAATAAATCTAAATGTTATCTTCTTATTGCAATTTTCTCACATACACGCTCAACTTGTCCTTTATATCTCAGCGAGCGACGTCTCCAGGTCCTATAACATGATAGGATTCATATATTAATATATTTGCTTATGAATATTTGTTCGTACTTTGTGAAAAATCATCATATTAATATTATGAGGTAATACTGAGCTTTGTAAAAGCCTTAGATACTTATTTTAATTGTCTATGATGATGATTTTATATATTGAATATCATTAGAGGTATTTGTGAATATATGAAGTTATTTCGGGGTCAAAACGGTTCATTTTTAAATTCTATCCAATATGACCCTACGATGTATTTAAATCTATAACTTCTTGTATACAATTTCAAAAATTATTCCGTAAAATTTTACATAAACTAGACTTCATAATATTTCCATAGAATTAAAATTTTTGTCATAAAACCTTACCAATAATAGCAGTTAATTAGTTCAAATTTATATTTTTTGTTAATTCAAATAGTTTGATCTTATTTCACTAATTTGCTCATAATTCTCTATATATAACTTCAAATAATTATTTGCAAACTGTACTGAAAATTAGACTTTCATATCTTTCCAGTGATATAAGGCTTGTCTCATAAATCTTTCTATATAATTTTATATTAAGTGATAAAGTCATTTCTGTAATCAATTTTTTATAGATTGGCATATCCATACGTTTTGATTTATAACTTAAGATCCTCAATTCCGAATCATGATTTATTAACTTTGTTAGAAATTAAACATGTGAGGATTCAGCATATATTAATATCAAGAGTTTTTAAAGAGTGTATAATATTCCACGAAATTTTTAATCAAGATGATTACCTTACGATGAAGATTCCTCTTCTCCTTCAACTTCCCTTCTTATTTTCTCTTGCTTAACTCTAATGTGAGAAATGTTTTATTTTGTATTAATATCGTATTTCCCCGTATTTGCATATTAAGATTATTATTTCATCCATATTTTATATTTTTTTTCTATTATATAGTCAAACAAGCCTTTTAACCCTACAAAATAAATTATAACATACGATAATTTACTATTAATGTTAATTATCGTAAAACTAAATTTTATGAAATTTTTCGGGTACTTACATATATTTTCTTATCATATTATTAAAATGTTTGAGGGATTTTCGGCGGTTGTCACAACCGTTAGCGGAAGCCCCTTGTAAATGAGATTCATACACCTTATGTTGCTGAGTTTCTTTAACTCACGGTTATGTGTTTCAATGGTAGACATGTCCTCAACTGCGCTGGAGGTTCATAGTGTGAGCTTGCATTCATGTACATGATCGCACCTGTTTTCGGATATTATAACAGATTATATGTCTATTTTGTTTAATGTAATATTTGATCTGGATTATTTTGCAGCAATGCTGTAACTTAAAACAAGTATTCGAAATTATAAGCTATTAATGTGACTACTGTTTACAGTTCCTTGATTTCTATACCTCTAAATCCATTTGGTTTATTTGACCTTGTCACGGATTTGGTTCGTGATGACATAATGCCTGCATGTCATCCAGTACGAAAGTCGGGACGTTACATTATGATACATATATCGTGCTCGCTCATACTTCAAATTTTTTCTGGCTTTGCCCCTGGCCGTACTATTCCACTTTATACCGAAAAGAAGAAGAAGTAAAACTCCCTTTAACTATTCGACAATGACACATGATTCTTCCAAACTTTGAAAATATACGGATGATCCCCCTTATCAATTTCTTTAAATTGTGTTTCGTGTCAAAATAATTTATTTTTTTGAAACTAATAAAGAATATATACATATGATCCTTTTATGAAATTTTTTACTAAGGTTTTGTGCCAAAATAATATGATCTCAATTAACAATATAAGGATTAAACGTATATTTTATTGATACGAATGGAGTATGTTTTATTGATACGATCAAATCTTATATCGTAATGCGTATCCGATCAAAATAATGCAATTTTATTAATACGAATGGAGTATGTTTTTCAAATAAGAAAGTGTCACAACTTTTTTTGAGATGGACAGGTATTTCATCCTTTCTTAGGTTGACGAATATTTGTTTAGAGTTCACTACAATATTCTAAGTCGGCAAACATTTATCGATAATCATTCCGTTAAGTCGATGATTATTGTGATTAACGATTGTAGACTTGACAAAATTGCAACAGATGGTTGGTGTGTTTTTGTCCACGAGAATTCCATTCGAGTCAATTGCAGGCTTGCAGCTGCCTCCGCCGCTTGCGGGTTTGGTACTATCGAACCATCGCAAGATGGTTTGACTCCACCTGGTCAACCCGTTCACCGAGTAATTTAAAACACAAATAAATAAATAAATAAATCCATACATAAAAGTAGAAAGTTTGCAGTACTCCTGATAGTAGTGTACAAATAATTCAGACAAAATTCCAACGAACTCTACGTAGCAATACTATTTTTGGACAAAAATTTCAGATAAAAGAATAGAGGAAACCCCATTTATCTCTAAAAGAGTAATGTTTATTTATTTAAGTTATAAAAAAAATTTAAATTTTAAAACACATAATATTTCATATTAGATCAGACTATTATGGTTAATATGAAAAAAAAGGAGTAATACATAACATAATAAGATAAATCTAATAATAACGAGATTGACTCTCATGTGATAGTCTGGCAGATTTTTCTGACTTAAAAAGCCGATGTTCAATGTGTCATATAGGTCATGTTTGACAAATCTAAAAGTTAATTTCTGATTTTTTATAAATCAGTTGAATTATTTGATAAAATTTGAAAAGTATTTTTTTTAAAGAAAAGTTTTATTAGAAATCAACTAGAAATTGTTTTTTATTTATGACTTCTTTAAATTAGTTTTGAAAAAGCTGCTTCCTCCGTCCCATATTAATTACAATATTTCAAATCATCATATTTTATTTATCGTATTAATGATAAAAAAAATTATGTCACTGACGTCAGATTAAAGTATATAACTTAAATTATTATTAATATTTTATGATAGTTTTTTAAAAAATGATATTTGATCATTTCACGATTTGAGTCAATCTTCGATTCGACCAACGTATTTTTCAAATTATTATAAATAATTCGGGACGAAGGGAGTAAAAGTTTCGCTAAACAACTCAATAGTTTGATGCTTCATGTTTTATTTTCACCAACGATGAAGGATTTAACAAGAGTCTCTAAACTCAAAATTATATCTTTTTGAGTAAAAAACCCTAGAAAAAGAATTCCACATTAAACGTAGAGATCGTTCCCTTTTTCACCAAGAAGAACCAAAGACCAGAACAGAGAACATTGAGAAAAGGAAAAAAACTTGGAAGAAAAACAAAACCAAAGATCACGAAAAAATCTACCCAAATTCTCACATCTGTCAACCCATAACTCATCTCCTCAACATCTGAAAACTATTCCTCACAGTTTCATCATGTCTCAAACCCATTGGGAAGCTGATAAAATGTAAGTATATTCAATGATTATCATGTTCTTCAACTTTGATTCAACTTGCAGGGACCCTTTTTCCCCTTTTGATCACTGAATTCAGATCTTTGTTTACTGAAATTTGGAATCTTTGTGCACTGATTCAAGTTCTTGTTAGTGGGTAAAGTGGGTTTCTATTTTTTTTTCAAGTGGTTTGATTCAATTTTGTGATTGGATTAGTATATGGTAGATTTTGGGAATTGGGTTCTTGATTTTGGTTGTTGATAGTTTGGGAATTGAATTGTAACTGCTGAAAAGTATTGGGATTCTGATTTTTAAGATTGGAATTTGATGGGTGAAGCTGCTATCTTTAGTTATTTCATAACTAATCTTCTCATCTAGTTCACTATTTCATTGGGGATTTTGCTTGTGAATTCTATAGTTTTGATTTTTTCAATTTCAATTTTTGGTTTGTGGGCATGATTGTTTCTTTTTGTTTTCTCTAGTGGGTTTGATTCAATTGTTCGATAGAAGTCCTCTAGGGTAAGCTTTAGAAATTGGGGTCGCTTGATTTAAATTATTTCGTTGAATTGTTAGGGTTGAACTTTAGGGGTTTTGCTTCTTAGATTTGGTAGTTCTCATCTTTTATTCTCGTTGTGGTGTGAAAGTGGTGGTTCACTTTATTTTAACGTGATGCCTCTTGTAGTTATGGTCATTTCCCCCTTTCTCATTGCAGATCTTAGAGCATTTGTTTGTAAAATCGACGTACTTGTAGGCTGATTGCAAGTTCTGGTTAGTCTATGGTATCATTTAGGAATTGGGTAGGCGTTTTTCAGCCAATGCTAGCTTTTACTGGATTGTAATGGTTTTTGCCAAGTGTTTTTTCTTTTGAGATCGGTATCCGAAGGATAAAATCGTATCTTTACTTCTTGTTGCAGCCGATTCAGCTTTAGTTTAAGCTTTTTTGAGCACCCTTTGTTTCGATCTTTAGTTCTTTCTTTTGGAATTGCTATCTTTTAGGATTGTGTTCATTGTGCAGTCTTGTAGCTGATTCTTTTTCCTTTTTTGGTGGAATTATTCTTTGTCTTGAGAGCTAAATGATTTCATTGTTTGTTTGTTTGGAGAACAGGTTAGATGTTTATATACATGATTATTTCGTGAAGAAAAAATTACAAGTTTCTGCTAAGGCTTTTCAGCAGGAAGCCAAAGTAGCCACGGATCCTGTTGGTAAGTGTGTGACTACTCGTGAAATTAATGGCATGGAATATTCGCCGAATCTCTTAGCCATTTTTTTTAATGTTCTTGGTTAAATGGGGATCTCTATTTCTTGAAGCCATCGACGCCCCTGGCGGGTTTCTCTTTGAGTGGTGGTCAGTCTTTTGGGACATATTTATTTCGAGGACAAATGAGAAACATTCAGA
>JAOVYX010018456.1:0-20149 GCA_035668315.1 Drosera spatulata
TTGAGGAAAAAATGTCAGTTGATGTGAACTGTACATGCTATGTTTATCCAAGATTAGACAGTGAAAGGAGTAGTACAATATATGAAGAAAATAAAATGAATTAGTGTGGGTCGTAAGAAAAGCTACAATAAGATCATGGAGGATCACAGTGGGATGGGCATATTTCATGCCAAATTTAGAGGATTCCTGCTTCTGACTGCATCTGGCAGGACCATCTAGATGATGATTAACAAGAATCATTCTACAGGTCCTTGAAGAAATTTTGCTGCTTATTTATTGGATTCTGTTTTTCTGATTTCCCCAATGCATTTAAGTCCCTTGAATAATCTTGTTTTCTTCCTTTCCTCCCAGGATGGAACCCATTATATGATCTATACACCATGTGATCCACTTCTTTTTGTAGCTGTAAAGGTATTCAGATGACTTCCCTGCTCCTGTTACATTTTGCAAATAGAAGTGCTTTTCTGTTATTATTGTGACTGCCGTTTCACCTTATATTGTGATTTAGGGAAGCATGATTCATAATATCTACGGGAAGAGTTGATGTAGATGACTACTTTTAAAAGGTTGAAGACTAACATGTTTCTATTTACTCTTGTAAATTTGTAGGATGGCAATGGAGAGTTGCAAATTGTCGAAGTAATGAGTAAATTTGTTTATTATTTTTTCTTTTTTCTAATATGTATCCATCATTGTGCCGATTGTTTATGTATTCATCATTGTGCTTGCTCATAATGATTCTTCTATCTTTCCTGTCTGCGCCTGTATAATATTCCTGCTGAACTTTCCATGGTACTATCTGATGTGACCCTTCTTCAATAGATAGCTCTATGGCTCGTCTCTTTTACTCACCATGGGCTCCTTGTGAATTCTTACAATGCTGAAACTTTGATTTCTGCAATATTACAATATTACAATTTCTCTTCGTTTTCTGAGCTTTGCCTCGCTTGTGAGGTGCATCAAGCCTAGACATTTGTTTACCTTATATCTATGAGCATCGGTACAGGCACCGGTTTATCATATTGTGCTTGTGAAGTGAATTTCTCAAAGCCAACTCTGCTTTATCAGTCGGTGTGACATGTTCCACAGGAACTCTTGGATGACCCTGCTGTCGGGAGAGCCATTGATGAGGAGACGGTGTTCAACGCAATGGTGGTATGGATATCTTTTTTAATAAACAATTTTAGTCTTTCTTTATTGGGAATTCATACTCATGTTAGTGGTCTGTCGCGAACCCGGGTATATGTTGGTTTAATGTTGCTGGAGGAAGAGGCTGTTCTTCTGGAATCGCTAATGGGAAGAAGATTATAGGTATCTGCTCATTACCGCTCAGGGATCCGCCTATTCGTGAAGGACTTGAGAGTACTTAGGAGCTAGGCCACCAGTTCTTTAACAGTGTAGATATTGTTTTTGCCTTTGTCCATTTTGCTCTGGTTCATTAGGGGGAAAATTAACATTACATTTTATCAAATTACATCTGCTGATTCATGTAAGCTTGGAAACAGTTTAATGAATGCATTTTTCAATGTGCTTCCTGCAATGATCTTTTTAAATCCCAATTCCCATCTGTCGCAAGCTAAACGTCTCTGGTAGCTTTATTTTGCACTGCTGCTGGTGCAATGATGGAACTTCTTGATCTGTACTCAAGCTAGATTTGTCATGTTGATTTCTGTGACGTCGTATGGACTCAGAGTTAGTTTCCTCCATCTCTGTGTGTGGACATGTCTTGTGAAGCCTGTACAACTGATCGCCTGCTTGCTAGATGCTGTGTAGGTTCATCGTTGTTGACAGGCTGCTGAGCTATGTACTGCGCTCAGGCTGTGTAGCGCTGCTATATTTCAGGTCCGTCGTCTGGGCTGTGGTTGTAACGCTACGATATTCCTCCAGTTTATCTTAACTTGACGTCATTGTCGCTACAGACAGAGGCCCATAGTAAGGTAATATTTCGTATAAGGTCTATTTATAAGAATGAAAAGGAAGCGTCAAGTGACATAAGTACATAACTGAACCCTCAATACGGCATAAATACAACCACGTAATAATACAATCCAAATACAGTCATCATATATTACTTTCGTACTAGATTCGAACAGTAAAAAGTACGAGAAATCAATTATTATAGTTCTCCAATGCTTGACCTTAGGATCCAAATATTACAGAACAAAGTCCTTATTACGAGAAAAGGAAAGATCCATCTTTAGTCAAAGACTATTCTGAAGCCTCATCATTTCCACCAGCACCTAATAATAGAGAAAAACAAAACAAAAACAGAAAGAAAACCCGTGAGCAAGGATTCACTCAATAGATCCCGGGTACTGTCAACGACATGACTGCACATGCTAAGATCTTAGCACATGCATAGCTGTCGCTTGACAGTATATTAAAATCCCATTATTATTATCGTCACAAATTTCTCCTTTCGTCCCCTTTACGTCTAATCATTTTATCTATTCCTTTACGTTTTTAAATTTATTATTTTCGCTCTCGACTATCAGAAGGTTAGGTTAACAAGCATTTTCGATAAAGAATGGATGATACATTAGCAAGTGGAGATTCCTTCCACTTTCAACATGAGACCACATCAGCACATCGTTGATTGGCTCCATGCGAACAATTGTCCAGTACCCGAGTTGCCAGGGGGGGCCAAGCCCTGTCGCAACCTCGGGTCCCTGCAAACATTTGCCCAACAACCCCTAGTGGCATGCATGCAAGCACTGTCTAGCATCTAAGTCGTCAGGGTTAACCCATGTCCCTGTACAACCTCGAATTCTTGCAAACTAGTGGCCAATGCCTCGACGACATTACCATATCTGTCTAATGGAAAGTTAATCTTTCCTCTAACACATCAACGCATCGTCGATTGGTTCCCTGCAAGCAACTGTCCAGCACCCGAGTTGTCAGGGGGTTAAGCCCTGCCGCAACCTCGGGTCCTTGCAAACATTTGTCCAGCAATCCCTAGTGGCATACCTGCAAGCATTGTCCAGCATCTAAGTCGCCAGGGTTAGCCCATGTCCCTGCACAATCTCGAGTTCCTACAAATTACTGCCCAGTGCCTCGACGACATTACCACATTCGTCTAATGGAAAACTAATCTTTCCTCCATCCCAACGCTATCCTCGTCCGAGGCGCGATTACCGAGATCATTAGGAATTATTAATTCTATTAGTTGTTTTTATTTACTTTTACATTCGAGTTAACTTTCTAACAAAATTATTCATCCGTTTACATTCTTGCATTCATCCCTGAATTTATTATAATATATACAGGTTACATTCTAATTCTTTTCGTATCATATTACCGCATAATCATCACACGAGGGTGAAAATTAAACTATAAATTACTTTCTTTCCTCGTCATCATCTCCCAAACTCACTGCAACCGCGGATCATCATCTCAATACAATTCCAACCCAAATCATATCACAGATCCATTCCACAATTCATCAACAATAATCACACAATTATTCAGGAATATTACGAGGGGTTGGGTTACCTCACGCGAGAGGAGGGGAGCGGACGCGGCGGTTGATGCTGGTGGTGAAAGCTGGGCGACGACGGCAGCTGATAGCGGAACAGGCTGATGGCAGCTGTTGGGCGGCGAGGTAGGTTGGCGGTGGATGGGTAGTGCGGTTGTGGGCTGGCCGGCGACGTGGTGGTGGACTGAGCTGGGATGACGACGACGACGGTTGGCTGGACCGACGGCGATGGTGGCTGGCAAGCTGCGGGCGGCGTAAGGTTGTGGGGTGGAGGCGATGGCTAGGCAGTGGCGGATCTGGTTTTAGGAATTCATATTTTCAATTAGAATTTGATTTTGAGCCACTAAAATTTTTAATTTTAGGATATATTTGTATTTTGAATTATATGTTTTCTTCCGACGTTCGTATCCTTACACAATAATTAATATAATTAATATGTTTATTTTCTAGATACATCACAGTGGTGGGTCAAGACATTGTCCTAATTTAATGGTGCATGTGCTGCTCGAATGAAGGATGGACTCTTCACTTGAAAATGCATGAACTAAACACCAGATATATCGACACAGATTATGAACTATAGGTGCACTGTTACATACTTCCAACCACGATGAACTACGAACAGAAAGAGCACGACTTCTCTTAACTTCATTGAATCTCAGTGATTGTCATAGTGTTATACATGTGTTTAACTTATTCCCTCTATTTCCTTTGCTAGGAAGGATCTAAATGAAAAAATTACCAGACTTTGATCTCAGCACAACAAAACTGATTAACTGATTGTAGTACTTATGCACAATAAATATGAACAGAATCTCCGAATCGATCACGTATTTCCTAAGCAGTACTTGACAGTAACTTGACTTCTAATCCTGAAGAAACTGCTCATTTTTAGCTGCATACTGCTTCCACAGCAAGTCTTCTAACTGTACCAGGACACAAGCCCTTGTCCAAATTCTTTTGGCTCAACTCTACGAGACATTCCCTTTTGCCAAGGCACAGCTGCAAAGCAAGGTTTTTATCAAGTTTTTGCTCCATAGTAAATAGTAAGCAGTATCTGGGCTCAGTTTATACTTTGCAGTTAACACTATTGTATTGAAAAATTGCACATGAAATATGGATGGTTTGAGCTTCCCTCACCTTTTCCACGATGGAAGCAGATCGAGGATCATGGCAGTCACCAGTACTGCAGGACCCGCAATGTCCTCCAGGGTTCCCGAAGCTGGCGAACTTGATAGCCGATATATGAGCATCGCCAGGGCTCCTCAGACCTGCAGGTGCTTTTACATTATCGTTCTCCTTGTTCGTCAAACTCCAAGATTCAACACTGGGAGGATGATCCTCGGACATCAAAGTGCAAACATTTGATATTTTGCGCATAGAAAAGGTAATCTTGGTGGGATCTCCACCGACTTCCTCGAAAACAACAAGCACATTCCCACTCGGCTTGAACCAAGACTGGGGAACGTGATACCTGCTCACACAGATACACATAGTAACCAAGTTTCAACATCAAATGACCCCGAAAGGTGATCACACAGATGAACAGTTATCTGATGGATGCAGCTCAGTGTTCTGATGCAATTCATACAAATGATGTTATTGTCACAGTTGCTAGTTGTTAGCTTACACCAGATGAGCTTTACCTCGAAAACAGTCGAGGTTTAAGGTTCACATGGCTTAGTGGCTTACCATCTTTGAGTTGTTTCTCCACATCCAGCGACACACTTGAGCTGGTCGAATGTGCCTCGATAATCGCAAGTTTCTTCGCATTGGCCATTAGCTGGTATCGTTTTATTCCAATATCTTCCTATTTCATGCCCATTCAACCAAACTTGGCCTTTCCCCATGTGAATCATATCTAGCCCAACGGGATGATGCCCAGATGGTGGCTTAACAAGAATCTACACCGTTTCAAGCAGGCAGTGAAAAACTACGGGAAACAAGGTGGCAATGGTGTAGAAAGAGAAAAAGGATTTCAGTGGCAAAGCCAGCCAAACCATTGTCGTCCAGTTCAAGTCACACAATGCTATCATACCTTGTACCACGTGAAAGGTTGGTTCTTTGGTGGAGATTCAACTGTTACCCAATTTGCGCTGTGAAGGCCATCAGATAACTTCAAGTGTTCTCCTTCTAGTCCAACCTGAAAAATAACATCAAATAAAGAAACTACATCAGCATAAATTTAGCTTCTTTGCCTTGGCGTCACTGTTGCCAAGTCTTTTTGCACTAGAGTAAAAAAAAGGACTTGTAGCTCTTAGCTAAGCACTATAAGCCACCTACTTCTCATCTGGATGCCTGATGTTCTTTTACAAGAACCAGATCCATTTGAGGAATAAAACATAATTTCTTGAGTTATAGTGTACTCAGTTTAGAAACTCATTACGCTGCAACTACTTATACTGTCATGCAGAGAGGTACTGAGATATATGGATGGCAACAACATGCTATACTTAAAGTTCTTTCGAAGTTCTGAGGAAAAAAAAATCTCTTTGAAGTTCAAATTAGTCTACCACAACTAATAACTCAAATCAGACAATAAATGTTTAAGAATTATATTTATGTTCTGTGCATCTACCACAAAGTAGCCATAGAGGTTGATTCAGTGATAATTAACCCTTTACTAAAGATTTATTCAATGATAAACAACCGTTCCTCCAACCACATGATTAAAGTTTCGACACCCCTGAAAACAATCACTATATTATATAAGGGGTCAGGATGAGTACATCTCATCCTCCCCAACTAGATTGTTGCTTTTTTATGCAACACAAGTAACATAACACCTATGTATGGAATGAATTTACAGTCACTTACCGGAAGGCCGATTTTGAAGCTGATAAGAGCAATCTCATTCTTTCCTACTTTTAGCGATATGGGTTGTTCCAAAACTACAGGATTGGGTTGTTCCAAAACTACAGGAACCCCATACCCACTACCTGAGCATACAGAAAAGCACACACCATGAGACTATTTACAAGGAGCAGTCAGCATTCATGAAACAGGAAACAGAGACAAAGCTAAACTTTTTAGGGAATTTTAAAGAATGGAACTGTAAATGTTGCATAGCGACTATAACCTTGATATTCATTGTTGTGGGACGATCAGACGTGATTTGATATGAAAACGAGACTTGTATTTATGTGTATAGAATAATGCAGAATACGTATATGTTGCATCTGTATATGTTGCATCTTTTGTGGGACGGAGGGAGTACTTAAGATCTTCAAATAGAGAATCACAATTTACATAAGTTACCATGTAATAATTCTGCAAGCCACCACCCTTCTCGAAAAAACGAGCAACAGAGAATGCTGTATCTTCAGCTGGCCTGTGGGAATTGGTGAGCCATAGCTCATGAACCTAGGATAGTATTGTGCAAGTATGAGGCTTCCTCCGATTATAGAAGAAAAACAGATCCGGTGTGTGATAGAAGTGGATAATATATGGATACTGAAGTACTTACCATCCAGGCCAATTCTCAGTCCAGATTTTGGCTTCTTGGGATTATTTGTGGTAAACTGATCACAATAGAAATTGTTACAGGTATCTATCTGCAAAATTAAGAGCAGCAATTTCATGTCAAAGTCATGATCTATTTGTTCCCTACAATATTCTTGTTACGAATGGTCAATGAGCATAATTTATCAGTTATCACTTAAAATAGAGGGGAGCAGGGGGGAGAGATTCATTCAGCATAAGAAGGCCGCAAAACTTATCACAGGGCAAACTTTGTTGTGGGAAGAGCTTACCACTGGATAAGAAGCATCTTGCTGTCTGCACATTATCCAAGGCACACCGATATTCTGAGAAAGAGCCATATGAGCAGCCCACATCGCATATTCTTTCCCTTTTTCTCCATAAATATTTTCAAAATACAAATCATACTCATTCTCGATCTGTAGAACGAGAAAGAAGCATTCTACTGTGGTCATCTCATTACCAGCCAGATTCCAGAACACCCTGAAGCCATCGTTTGTAAAGCAGATTTGTTTTATCAGAACAATAACTCGTAGATTCTACACTGGCTTGTAGACGGAGGCGAATGTCGGCATGTTGGTCTAGTACAGTTTCTGAATTCTATGAGATGTTCCTTGAAATTTGCGAGTCACATTTCGGTTTGATATCCCGTTATACAGCAGAAAGGGGGGCGAACAGTTTTTACTCCAAGCTCAAAAGATAATACCTGGGCTAAAATAATTGGACCTCCTTGAGATGCAAAAAGCTTTTCCTTCTTCAACATGTTGACTACAAATGACAAACTTCTTCATGTGATACTGCATACGCCAATACAATCACTCATGAGAAAGAACATTCACCCTGGGCAAATCTCCTTGAAAACTCTTCTAATTCCCGCAAGCATGACGAACTGAATTCAGTTCAATAAACTCCAAGATTATACTACAGAAGGATCGCAGCAAGCGGCACAACAAGAAGGTACTGAAACCATGAATTCATACCGTATATGGTTTAGTTGCTGACCTGAACACACACCCAGGTTCATAGTGTAGCCAAACAGGTACACCTCTGTGAAGCAAAACATCATGTAACCGCAAGAGCTCAGAATCGAAGATAACAAATTTCATAAGCTTCAAAATATTTGAAAGCAACCTCACCATACCCTAAATTCCACTCGTCACAGACAAAGGGGCCAATCCTGAGCATCATGTACCTGCCGGCCTCTTGTACAATCTTGATAAACTTCACCAGATCAAACCGCTCCTCGAAATAATACTGAGTCCATTCCACCATTCGTATCACACATTGACACATCAAAACCCAATCAGAACAAAGAAAACAGAACAAATAATACAGATCAATCTTCACTATTCCATTCTGATATTCAACTCACTTTCCCAGGAGACAACTCGTGACCATTCCAGAATACGTACGATTCAATCACATCCGCACCACCTTCTTTAGCCAACTTCACCAGCTCCGGCCACATCTGTTTCCATCACTCAAATATCCACACCAAACAAATGTTACTTTGGAATACCTAGATGGTTACCATAAGGCAGGAAATAAATACAATTGTCAAGTGGTTTTAAATTGGATCCATAGGTGTAATACCAATAATACAACAACAACAATCAAGATATTTTTGTCACCGATAGATATACACAATCTTACTTTTGTTATGAACAACTGCGAGATTGTTTCCTTTTAAGAGAGTCAGAGACAATATAACTTGGCAACCACTGACACTCCTCTCACACACACATCAGCAATGAGAAAACACAACAAGAGGCGATCATTTCTCGACCAGTTCATTGCCGATCAAACACCATCAACCACAACACCAACAAATCTTAAACTCAAATTAGTAAACCCTCACCTCGGGGACGCTGCGAGGATAATGGATCGACGTCGAGATCAAAGCTTTCTCTCGCCGTCGAACATCAGCGAACGATGATCGAACGTCACGTTCACCGCCATTGCCGCCGAAGCGAACAGAAACAGAACCAGCAGCATCGCTGACAAAGACGACAGCATCATCGCCATTGCGAGAGTGCAGAGAAGTCGAGATACGCGAAGATAGAAATGTTGCTCGAGACCTTTGCGTCGATATTTACACTACAGCACATCTCAGAACGTGAAATAACTCAAAGTTCAGATAATGTTTAGCACAAAACATCTCTTGAGATAACAACCGACAATCTCCAATATAAATCGGAACTCGGATAATGTCTAGAACAAACCTTTTTCCGAGATCGCAACTGTCACGATCTGTTATTTGCTTGGGAAAATATCTCCCGTACTTAGTAAAAAGAAATACTCTATCATAGCCTTTGATCACCCAAAGGTTATAAATGATCCACGAGATGATTGCATGATGTTTTTAACATTTAAAAATTGCTTATTATAAAAGTATCATAATTTACATAAAACGTTATTTTTAATAATGTACGAATTATAACCCTAAACTACATAATGAATAATATAACTATTACATAATATTATCTTCATCCCAAAATGATTGCAACAACACGCATTTTAAAACGTTTCGTTCTTATTCTTAACGATATCAGAAAAATCTTAAATTGGTTTAGGATTAAATTAGATCTTAAAAAAAACATTTGATCGTACTAAATTAGAGCTTAAACTACATGTCGTTCCAACCATTTTAAGACGAAGAAAATATTATAATTATTATGGGATGAAAAAGAAAAAAAAAAAAAAAAAGCATGTTCTCCAACTGAGAGAGTATATCGTTTAAAAGATTTTGTTCATCTCAATGTGTTAATTGTTGATTGACAGAATTGACAAGATAATAATCATATTTCAGCAACACTTGTCAGACTAAATGGTTGAGATATCCCAGTCTAGGTTCTTCTCCATGTAGAAATAAATAATTACACCAAATTAAAAAAAATACTCCTATGTATTTCAAAAAAAAAAAAGAAGAAATATTCCGTCTGCTTCCTTTGCCACTATACTGCATGACCTAACTTGTAATTACCAGATTTGATGTCAACACAACAAAAACTGATATGAACCGATACACTTGCTCAATAACTATAAACAGAATCACCTCCTTTATCGTGCACCAGCCACCACTTGACAGGAACTTTGAGTTCTATCAGCAGAAATTGCTAATCTCAGCTGCATACCGCTTCAACAGCAAGTCTTCTAACTGTACCAGGACACAAGCCCTCGTCGAAATTCTTTTCGCTCAACTCTACAAGACATTCCCTCTTGCCTAAGCACAGCTGCAAAGCAAGGTTTTTATCAAGATTTTGGTCCATAAGTACATTGTAAGCAGCACATAGCTCTGTAGTTAACAATACTTGGGATTCACGAACTCCGTGCTGAAAATGATCCTATTAACAGTAGGGTTCTCTTTTTTTTTCCTTGGTCAAAAGTAGGGATCATTTTTCTGCTATGGAGATAGTCGCCTGATGCTTAGTAGCAATTTTCTTTCTTACTGTATGATTTAATTACATGCTATGTGACTACAGAAATAAGGTCTAGACAAGAAGCATATGAAATATAGAAATCGTTACCTTTTCCATGACGGAAGCAGATCGAGGATCATGGCAGCCACCAGTAATGTAGGACCCACAGTCTCCTGGATTCCCGGAGCTGGCGAACTTGACAGCAGATATGTGAGCATTGTCAGGGCAGCTCAGACGTGCAGTTGCTTTTACATTGTCGTCCTTCTTATTCGTCAAGCTCCAAGATTCAACACTGGGAGGATGATCTTCGGACATTAGAGTACAAACATTTGATATTTTGCGGTTAGAAAAGGAAATCATGGTAGGATCTCCACCAACTTCCTCGAAAATAACAAGCACGTTCCCACTCGGCTTGAACCAAGACCGTGGAACGTGATACCTGCATAGCAAAAACAAAGTTTCAACGTCAAATTTTGACCCTTAAAGGTAATCATGTAGATGAACAATTGTCTGATGCAAGCTCAGTGTTTTGATGCAATTCATACAAAATGATGCTATAGTCTCGTTGCTAGTTGTTGACTTAGGCCAGATGAGCTTTACCTCGAGGTATAAAATTCCTACGGCTTAGTGGCTTACCATCTTTGAGTTGTGTCTTCACATCCAGGGCCACACTTGAACTGGTGGAATGCGCCTCGATAATTGCAATATTCAACACATTGGGCATTAGATGGGGTCGTTGTATTCCAATATCTTCCTATTTCATACCCATTCAACCAAGCTTGGCCTTTCCCCAAGTGAATCATGTCTAGCCCGACGGGATGATGCCCAGGTGGTGGCTTCACTGGAATCTACACCATTTCGAGCAGGCAGTTGAAATCTAGAGGAAACAAACAGGCAATGGCATAGAAAGGAAGAAAGATTTTGACGGCACAGACAGCCAAAACATCGTCGTCCAGGTCAAGTCAGATGGTGCTTTAGTAACTGGCATGGTAAGAGTCTCATATGGATCAAAACTTTCGTTTAGAATATACCGTGTACCACATTAGAGGTTGATACTTAGGAGGAGATTCAACTGTTGCCCAATTCGCGCTGTGAAGGCCATCGGATAACTTCAAGCTCTCTCCTTCTAGTCCAGTCTGAGAAATGACAGCAAGTAAAGAAATTTGCATCAGCCTGAAAACTTATTTGCCTCGAGCTTTGTCATTAGGTTTATTCTCACCAGTCACAAGATTACATCGGAATAGCTCTAATGCAAATAAGCAGTCTCTTAGCATGAAATGAATCAGTAGTAAAGAGAAAAAGATAGTAACCTCGTATTTCCATGGATATCCGACAATTCAAGAGTGCCATTGCTTAAACCACTGATGTTGGCGCTGGTTACTCCTGTTCCTACCCATTCGTATTTAAGTGATCTACAAAACCAGTTATGCTAAGATCAGGTTTTGTCCACAGTGCAGCTTTCTCCTCTAACACTTGCCATTTATGTACTTTCAATTTCTTCGGAACCATTTGCACGATGGAAGTATGAAATCCAACCTGAAAACTTTTAAGTCAGTAAGACCTTTCAGCAGGATTACTCAAGCAAATATCTAAGATAATTACCAAAATACACGACATCACATGACTACTAGTAGCTGTTTTCATCTAAGTAAGACAAGGAATACTCTTTTGACCAGACAAAAACATTTCCGATCAGTGGGCAATACCTGAATTCAGAACCTAAAATATTTCCTGAAACGTGGTACGCTCATTACGGTTACCCAGTTCGTATTGAAGTACTTGAATGAAGACAACTAAAGAAAGTGAAAACGAAATTACCACCTCATGTAGGTTTGTTTCTTCTTCATAGATGGATCATGATGTACAATGTGAGGTAACGTAAGATCCTGAAAAGCAGAAAATCACCTTTGCAGTATTGAATACCACATTTTTGCAGTCTGGGAGAATGCTGACTGACCAAGCTGGAAGGAGATACGATATATTCCTGAACACTACCACAGCACCAGTTGTGTTATCCACATTGGCTAGAAAGGCAGCACAATCTCCGGAACCATTGTCATAAACATCAGCCTACACAAATTTGAAGTAAAATTGGGACAGCCTTGAATATAAATGTATAATTCAAAACAGAATGAAATGAAATCTAGAAAACACTCTAGATAAAGAAAGTCAATGCAGAGCTTTAGAACCATGATTTTTACGAGAGCGGATTGAATCCAGTACAAGCAATTTGTTAAATTGAGCACATTGTCATTTGTTGAACTTATCCAACACTCAGAGCCCCTATAACAGCAAGGACTTCCTACTGCAGTTGAGAAGTTCTAAAATGAACAATACTGGAAGATCAGGTAAGGTGCTCACTTCTAGTTGCGGACCAAGATACAGAAAAGTAGAGTTACTGGTCAGCAACGCCTTCTCGCATAGCTTAATTGCTCTGTGGAGCTCCTTGAGGTGCCCATATTTCGGAAATCTTGGCAAACCTGAAAGTCACAAAAGATAACCGATCAACTACATCAACGATGACAAACAACAAGCTTGTGCCCATGGTCTTCAATACTCGTATCTATTTTCATGCTAATGACCAATTAACCTCTACAAGCAGGAAATCAAATAACTGACCGTATTCATCGATTGGTGCATCATAATCATAGCTTGTTGTGGTTCATGAACCTCCAGTGTGACCAAAATTTGTCCCGCCATGGTACTGAAATGAAAAACATAAATGAAAGCATATATTAGGTGTAAGAAGTGGGTCAAAGATCACTAGATGCCCATATATTAATCTTCTTTGACGTTTTACGTTCACCATGAGGAGCTTTTCTCATTTGCTCAGTGCTTAAGTTTCAGATTTTTTTTAACAGGCAAGCATAGTATCGTCTCAAAAGTAAAGCATCACGATTAACATAAGTTACCATGTAATAATTCTGCACACTACCACCCTTCTCAAAAAAACGAGCGACAGAAAAAGCTATATCTTCAGGTGGCCTGTGGGGAATAGGTGAATCAAAGCTCATGTACCTAGAACAGGCTTCCACGAGTTGTCTAGGGGAAAAAAAACAGATCTGGCGTGCAATAGAGGTTGTCAATATATAGATACCATCCAGGCCAATTTTCGGTCCAAATCTTGGGCTTCAAGGGATCATTTGGGGCAAACTGATCACAGTAGGAGTTACAGGTATCTATCTGCAAAAGAACAACAGTGGTTTCGTGTTAACATCATTATCTGTGTGATCCCCATAATTTTCATGTTATAAATGTGAGTCGTTCAGGCAACGAAATTCGTCAGTTATCACTTGAAAGAGAGGGGAGAGTGCAAGGAGGCCTGAAAAACTTATCAGACAAAAGGCATGAACTGTCAACACGGAAAGCATATGTTTTTCCACTCTTGAAGGAATAACTTTGTTTAGAGAATAGCTTACCACAGGATAAGGAGCATCCTGCTCTACGCACATCACCCAAGGCACACCAGTATTCTGAGAAAGAGCCATATGAGCAGCCCACATTGCATATTCTTTCCCTTTTTCTCCATATATCTCTTCATACCACCCTCCATACTCATTCTCAACCTGCAGAACAAAAAGAAACATTCTATTATGGTTATGTCATTGCCAGCCAGATTGCAAGAACTTCGACAATCAAGACAACATATTGAACTAAAGCCACCTTTCTAAGTTTGTAAGATATTATCTGAATTAAAACACAAACTCTACACCGGCTTGTAGCCCCTGCCAAATCTCCCAAGTTACCAATCTTGTTTTTGGAATGCTGGTCTTATATAGTTTGTGAATTCTATGAGATGTTTGAATCCTGTTTCAGTTGGATATCCCATTATACAGCAGAACATGTAGGGGGTCGGAGAACAGTTTATATACAAAGCTCAAAAGCACATACCTGGGCTAAAATAATTGGACCCCCTTGAGATGCAAAAAGATTTTCCTTCTTCATCATGTTCACTATTTTTGTCATAAACTTCTTCATGTGGTACTGCAGACACCCAGCACAATCACCCGTCATGTGACTTGCAATACAGTAAAGGGCGAATACCCTTGAAAACTCTTCTCATTTCAGTTCAATGATCTTCAAGATTAGACTACATAAAGGACTGCAGCCAGTGGAACAACAAGATTCTGAAACCACAAACTCATACAATGTATGGTTTGGTTGCTGTCCTGAAAACACATCCGGGCTCATAGTGTAGCCAAACAGGTACCCCTCTGTGAAGCAACACATCACCACATAACCGAAAAGTTCACAATCGTTGATAGCAAACAGTCATTTCATTAGCAGCAGAAGTATGGAACTATTGTCGCCATACCCGTAATTCCACTCAGCAGCAACAAACAGGCCAATCCTGAGCATCATATACACGCCGGCATCTCGTACAATCTTGACAAACTTCACCAGATCAAACCGATCCTCTAAATTATACTGAGTCCATTGGTTCCACCGTTTATGCCCCCACATTGACACATCAAAACCCAATCAGAACACAGAACTGAAAACACATGTAGATATCAACACACTCGATCAACTATTTCATTCATCGTCAGATATTCGACTCACTTTCCCAGGAGACAACTCATGACCATTCCAGAAGACATACGATTCGATTACATCACCCCGCCTTCCTTGGCCAACTTCACCAGCTTCGGCCACATCTGTTTCCATCACACCAGACAAACACACGTCAGCAACCACTCACACCCACTCATACGTTTCGACTAGACTTGATTGTTAACTTTTTGAGCGAAAAATGCTTAGAACTTAAAGTTAACTTTTGGAGTGAATAATGCTCTAACGCCATCCCTAACATTATCAATCTACCAAGAATCACCTCGGGGACACTGCGAGGATAATGGATGGACGTCGAGATCAGAAGCTTCCTCTCACCATCAAACATTAACGAACGATGATCGAATGTGATGTTCACAGCCATTGCCACCGGAGCAGATAGCGCAAACAGAAACCATTGCCAAAAGTTGATATATACAGACGGAAATGGTTTTTTAAATGACTGTGTCTCCATATTTATACATCTTGGAGAGTAGAATAAATGGAAAATTGGATATGTTTAGCACAAAAATCACCTCAGATTACTACCCGTGATTATCTCCCAAGTAAATCAAGAAGCAGATAATGTTTAGAACAACAAAGAGAAACCATATCTGACCGTTGGAAAAATAACCGCAAATATAAACAGACCGTTAGGTATGCTATAATTTTCCTGCAACTGAATGTCATTTACAATGCAATCAAAATTATAAAATTCGAGAGCAATAAAAAAGAGTATATCCTATAGATTAACTAGAGCCGTGATTACCAGAGTTGATGTCAACACAACAAAATTGATATGAATTGATACATTTGCTCAATAAATATAAAAGAATCTCATTTTGATCGTGTACCAGAAGACAAGAACTTTTCTAATTGTGCAGAAATTGCTCGTCTCAGCTGCATACTGCTTCAACAGCAAGCCTTCTAACTGTACCAGGACACAAGCCCTTGTCGAAGTTCTTTTCGCTCAACTCTACAACGCATTCCCTCTTGCTTAGGCAGAGCTGCAAAGCAAGATTTTGATCAAGTTTTTGCTCCTAAGAAGTAAGAACATAGTAGACAATACATAGCTCAGGATATGCTTCCATGACAGCAAATCGTTAACATTCAGTGCTATGTTTGGTGGTTATTTTATTCAAATGACCTAACCTAATTAATAGTATGAAAATGCCAAACAATGACTATTGTAAACCCGTATAGACACAACAATGACTCGGGTGTTCCCATCATTGACAAGGTCTGGGAAAATAGGTATATAGACAACATGTGACAAATGAAATACAGAAGGATTGAACTTCCCTTACCTTTTCCACGACAGAACCAGATCCAGGATCATGGCAGTCACCAATACTGTAGGACCCACATGATCCCACAGGGTTTCCAAAGCTAGCAAACTTGACTGCCGATATATAAGCATTGTCAGGGCAACTCAGATGTGCAGTTGCTGTTACATTGTTGTTCTCCTTGGTAGTCAAGCTCCATGATTCAACACTTGGTGGATGATCCTCGGACAACAGGGTACAAATACCAGATGTTTTGCGCTTTGAAATGCTAATCTTGGTGGGATCTCCACCAACTTCCTCAAAAACAACAAGCACATTTCCTGTTGGCCTGAACCAAGACCGTGGAACGTGATACCTACTCCACACACAAACATAGGAGAAAAAAGTTTCAACTCCAGAAAATTGGCCGTGAAAGGTAATCATGCAGATGTACAACTCTGTTAGGATTTAGGAAGAAGGTGATGAATGCTTCAATCCGCCCATTTAAGTCAACAGGTACCTGTCTTCTACTTATTTATTGATTTTTTTTCAAGCAATTATATAAAATGCTAGGGGTTAAGAATGGAGAGCTAGCTTCAGATTCAGTGTTCTGATGCAACTGATAGAAAATATGTTATAGGCACAGGTGCTAGTTGTTAGCTTATGCCAGATAGCTTTACTTCGAAAAAGTTGGCGTATATGGTTTACATGGCTTACCATCTCTGAGTCGGTTCTCCACATCCAGTGTCACACTTGTCCGGAAAGAATTTGCCTCGATAATCGCATTTTTCAACACACTGGTCATTTACGGGGCTCCTCCTAGGCCAGTATCTTCCTATTTCTTGTCCATTCAACCAAGCTAGGCCTTTCTCCATGTGAATCATGTCTAACCCAACAGGATCATTCCCAGTTGGCGGCTCCACCACAATCTACACCATTTCGAGCAGGCAGTGAAAAACTAGGGGAAACAAGCAGGCAATGGCATAGAAAGACAACAAGAATTTACAGAAGAGATGGTCGAACCCCATTGAAGTCACATTTTTCCCTGCTTTATAGTAAGGATAGAGTTTGAGTCTCATATGAATCAAAACCTTAGCATTTAGAATATACCTTGTACCATGTGAGAGGTTGTTTCTTTGGTGGACCTTCAACTGATGCCCAATTCACGTTGTTGAGGTCATCCCCCTTGAATAACTGCAAGTGTTCTCCTTGTAGTCCGATCTGGAAAATGACAGGAAGCCAAGAAAACCTCCATCAGCCTGAAAGATTCTCTGCGTGGAGGCACTAGATGTTAAGTGAACAATCAATCCTTGAGTCAAATTACAAGGGAATCATATCCTCCAATCATTCCTCAAACCCAAAAGGGGCACTCTGTCATTGGGTCTACGTCATCTTGGCAGAGAGAGAACCATAGCTGTTGTCCTGAAAAATGTACATTGTGTTCCGTTCGATCTGCATTGGAGCTATTAGAAAGGAATAAGCGATAATAACCTTGTGCTCCCACGTAGATCCGGACAAATCTACAGTACCACTTATTAAACCACGGATCTTGACACTAGTTATCCCAGCGCCAACCCATTCGTAATGTGGTCCTGCATTCTGGAGGAACAAGCAATTAGAATTAATACATTCATGCTACTGAGGTTTGAACTAACTTGCCAAGGACTGAACGCCACCTACTTAAGCTTTCATTATATCATGAATACTTGAGGTGCTTGAAACGAAGTTCTCTTAGAGAATAAGATGGGAAATATAGGACAAATATTTATCTCAATGGCTAATTGAATAGAACAATTATGTATACTTACTTGAAGGCCGACTGTCATGCTGAGAAGTGCAATCTCATTATTTCCCGCTCTCAGCGATACGGGAACATCCAATGTGAAGTTGAAAACAGCACCATTCCCATACCCACTACCTGAACATATGTAGATGAAGAACTTACTATGAGACCACTCATTTGAGCAGGCAGCACACAAACAGTGAAACGAATTTTCACGAGAAAACAAACACAAAACTCAGAATTGTAAGGAATCTAGAAGAATAAAACAGTAAATATCAGATAATGACCAATTGATCATAACCTAGAAGTTCCTTGTTCAAGAAGGCATGAACAGCATGGCCTTTCGATTGGATTGAAAGGACTGGTCGGCTGGCATTCTTCAAGGACACTTCCTTTTCATCAACATAAAAGCTGAGACAAGAAAGAATGAGGAGTCAGATGTTTTTTTGTTTTTTGTTTTTTTTTCAAGTTTAAACCTCATTTCTCCTGCATGCCGTTCAAAAAGTACAAATTTTCAAGCTCCGAACAGAATAGAAAGTCCCACCTCACCTACAATTTGGTGCAGATGCGCTGTGCTAGCTGTCAGCCAAGAAACTTGGTGACCACCTAAGCAGGGTGACTCATTACACTTGGTTCAAAACTTTTGAGGCATTTGAAAGACTAACCTTGTTGTAAGCCAGAGATAATCCGTCTTGTCTTTGGTTGTGTTTATGTGATCTACGAAACCGGTTATGGTAAAATCAGCTTCTGCCCAGAGTCCAGCTTTCTCCTCAAACACTTGCCACTGAAGTGCTTTGAAGTCCTTCATTGGAGACGCAATTGCAGGCTGCAGGTTCTCTGGAGCCATTTCGACAATGGTAGTATGAACACCAACCTGAAAATAGCATTCAATTAAGTTGGACCTTCCAACAGTAAAGCAAGATATTCTCAAAAGGAGAGACATTACATGCCTACAGCCTCTCGTTTTATCTGCTTTCATCTAAGCAAGACATGGAATACTCTTTATATATATAAAACAAATCAAGCACGAAGCAATATCTTGATTCAAAACTGAAAAAACTCCTAAAGCATTGTACATCAATTACGGTTACGCAGTTCAGATCAAGGGTGTTGTTGGAGTCCTTTAATGGAGACAACTGAAGACTCTTTTGCTTTTTATCCGCGAATCAATGTAAGTTTGCTGTTCCTTCATAGATGGATGTTGAATGTGGGGGTGAAATTTGGTGCCAAAAAAATAGATGGATGTTCAATGTGGGTTACCATTAGATCCTAGAAAGCAGAATACTCACCTTTGCAGTATTGAATACAACATTTTTGCAGTCTGGGAGAATGCTGACTGACCAAGCTGGAAGGTTATATGATATATTTCTGAACACTACGACAGCATCATTTTTGTCATCCGTGTTGGCAAGAAAGGCAGCACAAGCTCCTGAACCGTTGTCATAAACATCAGCCTACACAAATTTGAAGTAGAATATGGACAGACTTGAGTGTAAGTTCACAATAAAAGAAATAAAAACTAAAATCAGTTTAGATAAAGGAAGAAAATGGAGATTGTAGAGCTTAGAACTATAAATTTCAAGACAAAGAACTGAATTTAGTGAAAGCAGTCTCTGTAAGCATGTACAAAAAAAGAGGAGGGGAAAGAAGAAGGAATGGCTGACTCTGGAATTACTTACACGTGAAAAACATCAAAACGGCATGCCTAAATTCTCTATAAAGGCTTTTGAACTTTCACGCTTCGAAGTTAATCCAGGTTAATTTGATTGACTATATTGAAACGATATAATTTCAAAGGTGAATCAGAAGAACAACACAATGAAAGACATCGTAAAATATTGATCAAATTGTCCAGTCAATATAAATTCATCGAAATAGATGGTATAATCAGGATTGCGTTGAACACAAAAAACATGGCAGATTAACAAACTCATTCAACACTCTGAGCACGATAACGGCAAGGACATTCTAGTGCAGTTGACAAGCTCTCAGAAATGTAAAACATACTGTATAGTCTATTTCACAAAGCTGGAAGATCAGGTAGAGTGCTCACTTCTTGAAGCCGACCAAGAGAGAGAAGAGTAGGGTTACTGCTCAGAATCGCCTGCTCGCATAACTTAATTGCTCTATGGAGCTCCTTGAGATGCCCCCATTTGGGGAATCTTGGCAAACCTGA
>JAOVYX010018457.1:0-20148 GCA_035668315.1 Drosera spatulata
TCCCTTCACAGCCTCGGCACCCCCTCCAACCTTCAGATCATAGTACCTGGAGAAGCATCCGCAAAATTTGAGGCCGGCAATGTATCCAAATTGTTGTCCCTTGTCATTTACAGGACATCAAGAAGAGACCTCAGACTTGTAGGATGTTTTATATCAGAAACCCATATGAACTAGAATGACAAGGCTATGTCAGATCACTAACTTCAGGCCATTTGGCAGCGTTGTGAATTCACTCTCTGGAACCTTTGATCCTCTCAGCTGCATGAAAGAAGAAAGACTGGTTGAGATTTTTTGCAAGCAACACAAAGTTGAAATCCAAAGCTTGATTCTTGGTGATGAATGATGGAAGCCACAGAACTCTTACCGCTCTTTTGCTGGTGCTGACAGCATTAGCGGCATCAGAAATACACATCCCAGAGGCTGCATTGTAATTTCAGAAAATTGTTATACGGAGTATACCATATGTTTGAAAGCAGATGGATGTAACCAAGCATAAGCCGAATTCTTACACCGCAACAATTGACCAAAAAAAAGGAGCAAGTTGTGTCTAAGTAGTGACAAGATGGGAACTTTATGTAACGAATAGCATACTAAAGCAGCACATCACTTAAGACTCACATGATAGCAACAAAATCATAACAAGACTAGCTAATTCTCCACGAGTTGCGTTAATCGTGGAAAGGCAATAGCGACGGCCAATAATCACGATATCTCAAGCGAAATCGATCCACGAGACCACCAATTATAGTCCTAAAACTAGTCAATCTGCCAATCTCACAATTCCCGTAACCAAAAGCAACCCAACAAACCCTGAGGCAGCAACAACAATCACAATGCATAACCCATTTTTCCCACATGGAATCCAAATCAATCAACTCAAACACATCAATGCTTTATAATTCTACTACACACCAGCAATCACAACACAACCCAGAAACTCCCTCCTCTCATAGTTGCAACACACACTCGGCTCGATCGCCTCGATGGAGGAGGGACGATTTAAACAACAACAACAAGGTGAAGCTGATAAGCTCTTCCTCCTGTTTATGGGTCTCTTCCCTGCAATCACAGCAGCAGCAACAACAACAGAAATTAATCAACAGCAACAACAACAAAGTTGGACAAGAAACCTTTTCAAAAAAAAGTAGGACAAGAAACTGTATAAAACAGAAACCAATCCAGATTACTTCTTGTGGGTGAAAGGGGGATTGATTTGTGCAAAAGGGCAGTGAGATTTTGAGGGGGAAAGAGCAGGGTTAGCTCCATGGTTGACTGTGAGAATTGGATTGTGAGTTTGTTTGTGTGATATCATATGGTGGTGGCCTTCTCATCTTACATGTGTGTTAGCCAGCATATGTGATCCATAGAGGTTGGATTCTAAAAAACAAAAAAAATAAAAAAAAATAAAAAAAAATCCTCATAATCATGTCAAATATAATATCTATAAAAAGGATGTCCTAATAAAACATGGAGACGTAAGACAAGTTGGATTTTATGTTCGTAATTCTAAATGGTGGGAAATTAGTTCCACAAGTTGAATTTGTCAAAATGATACTCCTAATTTTATGTAGTAGATATACTGTAAGATGACAATGCTGTGGGGGAATTAGAACATTGCTCAATTAAAACTCGTTTATGTAAAATTGGATTCTTGCACCAGCCTCGTGCCGTAGTCTAGCGATGAAGATCTTCATCCCTGCTGCAATTCACCTATATATCTTTACACCTTTGTCGCACGAGTTAGTACCGTGGTAACTATTTGCCTCTAATCCATTTCTTTCGAAGTCAGTGTAAAGTTGAACATCCGGATTTAAACTTTTTCCTGCAAGAGTAAAGCATACATAATGACATATAGGTTAGTATTACAGATGATAATAGATATCTTGTAGCAGTAAACTACAATATCGCCATGCATTGAAACTAGGCCAAATAAGATTTATACCTGAAAACTTTGTCAACCCCATATCGGATGGCTATCTACCACAAAAATGCATGATTGAAGCTTTTCAAGCACATGCAGCTCCTTCTCCAATTTGCTCTGACCCTGACATTCATTCAAGGATATCATAAGTAACAAACGTCTTTACCCAACAAAAGAATATAATCACACATCAATAGAAATGTTCGAGAAAAAGAAATGATTGCCCGTCCAGATGGTTAACCGCACTTTCAACAATAGAAACTCTGAGTATTACAGAGGCGTTGGTCGTTTTGAAGGTGAATGTATGAAGGTGCCTCAATTTGTCCGCATAGACCGTCAACAAGAAAAATGAACTTTTGGTTAGTCTCTCTCTTTGTTACTAACAACTCACGAGTCAAGAGTATTAGATATATGTTTGTGCACAAGTACTTGATCATGAATGCAATTGTTACATTTTCATCACACTCAATGTGGATTTAATTCTTTTCACGTCCCTCTACACGAATGTTTCTTTTAAGCTAAAATCGTGAACTTGTGATTTGGGTGATATGCACTATTGCCCCATATGTGTTTGGTACCATATGTAAAAGTTTTTTGGAATTTTCTCATAATTTGACTCCGACATCATGTTAAATCTTTGGAGGTTGAACTCGATGTCAACGGACAATAAGATCAGTAGCAAAGCGTTTATATTTGCACAATGTATTTCATCTGGTGTACTTCTCAATATTTGCAGGACACAAACTTGAAGCTTCTAAAACTTACAAGGGTGATAAAATACAGGGTCTGTGGTTGGAAGTATTACCTCACCATGAAGGTCAAAAAACATAAGCGAGATCAGGAACTACCAAGCCATAGTCTATGATGATTGCATAGGCTACAAGAAATCAAAACTGAAGCTTATGCTTTTCAGGGAAGAACCTTCGTGTGTCGGCCGAAGGTAAATTAGTTCATTCTCCATGATTCAAACAAAATCTATTCTTCGTTTGCTTAACCCTCATTTCCTCATTAGATCCCCTCTACGTATCTGCAGGTATATAAAGAAATAGTCTAGTCATAGGATTTTGGACATCGATGCCCTTGATTGATGCGACTATTTGCTTGCCATTTCGTGGAAGGAGTACTCTCTGTTATACTAGTTACTTGTTGCTTCGTTTTGGTTTAAGTTGAGTTCATATATGCAACATTGCGATTGTAAATCGAGGTCTGCAGGAGATGATTTCCCTGTTCCTGTCTTTCTATCTGATTTGCACGATGGTTCTTGATTTCGGTTCAATCATATCATGATCGCTGTTGGATGGAGTTTGCAAAGGCTTCGACCTTTTAAGTTGTACTAATCAGTGGAGTATATGCGATTTTTGTTTTGCGGAGGAATGAACTGAAGTACTCACTCAGATGCAGTTTGAATAAGGAAGCTCCTGTTCTTTGGGACCTTTGATGTAACCGAAGAATATATTGCGATGTTTATGCACTTTTAAGTTCTATGCGTCTTATGTAAATGCTCAAGTGTGTGCTTCTTTGACATGTTGCTTGTTGGATGCTAGCTTCTTCAGTTTGTTGCATATATATAAAATACTGGTGGTACTCTTTTCCGGTGTTTGTTCAGGTTCTTGTGGTTCCTTCCATTGAGAACAATGCAAGTCTTCGATCTCGATCAGAAGGAAACTTTCTATGTATTGTGCATGATTGTTTCGATCTTAATTTGGTTGGAGGTATCGTCGATCATATCCTGCATGGACGAGTTGATTAAGGCGGATGTCGAACAGTCTCGGAACAGTCTCCTCTGTCTTGCAGAGATGACGACGATGGACTCTGATGGTGTGAGTTCATCAAAGATTACAGTACAAACACACCAGGAATCACTTTATAACACATAATCTGAACAAAGTGTGACGCTGATGCAGAAACAAACACACACATACACCACCAACAACAGCAACAGATAATTTTGGCTAGCTGGCCTAAAAGCAAGTAGCCAATTGACCAGAACATTGCTCAATTGCACACTATCCAAAATGTGGTTAAAAAAAAAAAAAGGAACTCAAGAAATAAATGGACATGCACCAGCCAAGCACGGATCATAGTAAATATCAAAAGGTCTTTGAATGGGTCAAACTTGGGCACTCTATCATAGTTCATGTGTTATAAATATGCCCGCCTTGAAATGGAAGTCTGTCCAAACGCATAATGGGTGGGTTAGGTAAGTCACTAAATACGTATGATGGCCCAGGTCAGTACTGATAACTCAATAGATTCGCGCATTCAGTTAACGCATAGACGATTGAAGGTCGCATGTTTTACACTCCGGAAAATAATCCTGTGTTATGAAGCAACATCGCTTATTTGAAAAAGCTCATATATGTGTCATCTCATTCATAATTTATCCAAGTTTAACCGTAACATTCACTACTTGTCCATGTAGAGTATCAGATCCATTAATTATCAATTACAGATTCAGAGGATGCATGGTGTTAATACTCCTTATATCCTATGAAAAATATAACATTTTGATTTTTGATATTATTCAATATATATTATGACGAACTTTATTTTATCATTAGAACAAAGATGAATGTTTGTTTAATTCATGTTATACTACACAAACAAAAAACATCATTAATATTTCATCAAAATTTTATAAAAAAAATCATTTGATCGTCTAACAAAATAGATCAAAGTTCATCTCGATATATACACATAATTAAACTGTTATATTTTCATGGGAGGAAAGAAGATTAAAAAGATCATAAACTGTTAAATATCGTTAGATTTGAGAGCTTTATGACCTACCCAACTGGCACTGCCAGTATTTGCTGAATCTCTTCCTTTTACATTTATGAAGAGCAACATTGAAGTAATCTTACCCTATATTTAATTCTCGTTGACAGATACATAACGGCATTATTCATGACATAGATATGTACATGTTATTGAAACAGTAAATCACTTTCATCTGTTTTGCCTTTGTTATTGTAACGTCCCGATTTTCCCTGTCGGAAAACACGTAAGCATTATGTCGTCACGGACCCGGTCCGTGACAAGGCCAAACAAGGGTTTCAAGGATACCACAGTCAAGAATCTATAAACAGTAACCAAATTCATAACTTACAGTCTCAAATACTTGTATAGTTACAATCATTAATGCGGAAGTTATGCAGATCGTTTATTACATTTAAACGATATAAACATCTGATCTGCCATAATATTTAAAATACATGGAATCATCTATATACAACCAAACTCTCTTTAAGAGCCTTCAGGTACTGCTGGGGGCATACCTGTAATTGAAAAATATAACCATGAGCTAATGAACCTCAGCAACCTCAGGTATATGAATCACAATTATAGGGAACTTCCGCTAACGGTTATGGCGACCGCCGAAAGTCCCTAAAATATTTTTATATATATAACAAAATATGGACGTCATATCACACAACATCGTTTTTCATTTCTTTACATGGCTTTGTATCGCTTTTAAGAGTCATTCCTTTCTTTTGCAGGTAATTAGGGTTCATGACTCGACTCAAAAGCAACGATGACTTCAAGGATATGACCGACTCGGAGTACAGAGTTAAGATAAAGTGTCAATCGCCAGTCGGGTTACCCAATAGATTTTGTTTTCGCACCTCCTACCCTGTGCGTCGCCTTGCACCTCTTGTGCGTATTCAATGAGGTATCGTTTGCCTGCATTGAGATAATTTGGGCCTCCCTGCCGAGAGCAACCCGTGGCCCCGCCACAAAGACGTAGAAGCCGCTGCATGCATGCAAAGAGGATGGGGGATGCCCATCGCTCCTAGCTAGTTCTCACCCATGACGATGACTCAGATGATAATACAAGAGTGCAATGACTCAAACCCAAGCCATCAAGGCTGTTCAAAGATACAGATGATCGTAATGGATCGAAGAAGGGACACCATGTTCGACCTTCTCAACAAATTCAAGAAAACGACCAATGATCCACAAGGGACGTCAATGTCGTCCTTATCAGTTCAAGGAGGCGATATTTCTTATTTGTTTGCTTTTCATTAGTTCATATAGATAGTGTAACTATGCTCCACATCCCCCGTTCCTTTTTTATTAATCATTTAACGGTCGCTTTCATTTATTCTCCCTGAGGGTATATATACATTACCCCAGATACCCCAACACATGTCAAATGTGATCGTTTATACACGTTTAACGATGTATTTCCATGTATACGTGTTATATGTCTCAAATACGTATTTAAGTTTAAGTTTCGGGGCACGAAAAATGTATTTTTCCTGGCTAGAAAGCCGTCGCGGGCGCGACGCCACTGTGCAGCAAAATTCTAATTTTTCTCCCGTCGCGGGCGCGATGCTCCCCCATCGTGGGCGCGACAGATCTCCGGCCAGAACCTGCAGGAAACCTCCCTGCCCGTCCCTGGATGGTTCAATTCACGTTTTTAAGCATCCAAATCATTCCACACACGTCTAACACAGCATAAACACGTCCCAAAGCATGCACAGACGTGTTTGAATCGTGTGAATGAATAAAAGAGGTGTATCGGACGAGTGAGGTTACCTCGAACGTGTTTGGTTTTCTTATGCACACGATCACACGAACGGATCCTTTGATGTTCTCTGGACGAGCTGCCGATGTTGAATCTTCTCCCGGCCTGCTGCTGCCTTCGTCTTGATGATCGTGAAGATGGTGGCAGTGATGGAATGATGATAATGATGTTGATGATATTGATGATGTTGATGATGTTGATGTTGATGATGATGATGGTGCCTTGATGATGGTGGCTGCAGGAGAGGTGGCCGGCTGCTGGTGTAGTGCTGCGGCTGGAGGTAGCAGTGATGGAGAGGAAATGGGAGAGGTGGGTGTGGTGGTGCGTGCGGGAGTGGGGTGGGTGAAGTGGAGGGAAAAGAAGGGTGTTTGGTGTGATAGGTTTAAACCCACGTTTCGTCCCACCGTTATTCAGTCCATTATTCACCCAAATCTCGTAATATTAATCCATGAAAAATCTATTTGCATCGATAGATTTTCCCCGTGTATGAAGATATGACCTCTCGAGTCATAATTCATTATTTTTGGGATTAAATCGATAGTCCTTACGCGCAACGTTTATAACGTTATAACAACGTAACGTTATTCGTTCGTAACGTTTATTGGCGCGTTCAACTTATCATCCCAAAATAATCCATCGTCATATTTGATTTAATTAATCAAATTTTTTTTAGATTTAAATATATATCCTTTTAGCACGATTTATTTTAAAATCGTAACGTTATATATTCATCTCAAAACTCCCAAAATTCTCAGGTATTACAGTTATGTTAAATAACCATATTCGAAAGACAAAATGATACTCCCCTCGTCTCATAAAACTTGCAACATTTTTAGAGTCAACAGTTTGCAGACACCATCAACCGCTTTATGAGGAAAGTTATATTCGCATTTTAGAGTCAAAAGTCGTGCAGCCGCGGCTAATTGAGACATCGGGGCTCCATTGTACAATGGAGACTGAGATGCATCCATCATGTCGAAATAATGTCTGGATTCGGTTAGCGGACCGTCATCGTACAGTCTTTCATCCGCAGTCTCAGTTTCTTCATAATATTCAGCCAGGAATGCATCAAATTATGATATTGAAACACATTCGACGGACCCACAACGTCCGGTTGACACATATTTGATGGTTCATCAACTTCTCCATGATGATTCTGTCCCCATGTTTTTCCATGATAAACCCAAACAAAATAATTTTCGTGAAACCCTTACTAAGAAGACGAAGTCTCAGAGTGTCAACTGTTTGAAATCGTCTATTCCTACAACTCTTACAGGGACATCTCATATGTTCTAAAAAACGACCTTCGTCGTGTTGAAGAACAATCTTAACAAACTCGTCGACTCCCTCGATGAAACGATTGCTCAAGTGGCGACCACCTAATCGGTGAAACATCCATGAACGATATAACTCCATATCGTTCAAACTTCTACATTGCAACAATAGATAAAAGTCAATTCATATTAAGGTTGAATGCAAACTTGCATATACAAGGTTATACTTACAAATTCTATCATTTATTTAAGATTATTTTCGTCTAAGACATATTTTATTCCTTTGGTAGTTTGTATTAGGTTATACCCTAAACATCTTACTAAAGAATAGTTAACTCGTAAAGACAACATTAACACAAAAAGATGACACTAATTCTCAATCCGAATCCATGACCCATGAAAATTCGCATAAACAATGACAGAATTCCCTCATTATCATATATAGCAAGTTAGGGCTTCAACAATCTCAATGAAACCCGAGTCTCATACCCCGTATAACCCCAATCATATGTCAACTCGACCACTACCCATTTCATAATCCACAAATTTCATTATACTCTTAGCATTATCACGTCAAGCCATGCTTCAGCAAACTTATTTCAAACCTCACATTATGATACGCGAATAGGGAAACCCTAATCAAACAACATACAAGCAACCTCCGCATAACCACAATGAAACCACAATCACTGTAAGTAATGATTTGATACTTTTTCAATCAAATTTTCCAAATTGAGTCAAGAACATACAAACCCTAATCCAACCCCTGACATCCAAACACCCGTTACACCTCAACCAAACCCTAATGAAATCACAGTATATTTCATAACCCCCAAATCCTGCACATATACTGTCACACACACACATCGCCTGAACCAAATACGGATATATAAATTAACATTTCAAAATTAATATAATTAATACTTACGACGAACAGGACGATGTGTGTATCGGCGGCGAGACTGCGTGGTGGCTGGAGGCGAGCAGCGTAGGTGGTGGTTGCCTGCGTGTGGTCGATGCGACGACGGAGACCTACGATGCTACGACGGTGTGCGTCGGGGTGGATGTTCGGCGCGCCGACGAAGGTGGTAGTGACGAGACGGCTAGCGGCGACGGCTAGGACGGGACTGGGGACGAGACGGTAGGGTCGAGGCTGGGCAAGAACGTGCCGACGTGACGACTGCGATGGTAGTGAGGTGGCACGACGAAGGAAGATGAGGGAAGGGGACAAGACAGCTAGGGGCGGCATGGCGGAGGAAGGTGACGGCGGAGAAATAAAGGGGAAAGGACAGGTTATGCATTTATATAACAATTTTAGCAACGGATTCCGTCGCTAATTAGGAATGTAGAATATTTTAGTGACGGTTTCCGTCGCTAACTCTAACCATAAAAAAAATTAACAATAGCAACGGGTTTCCGTAGCTAAAATGTTCTACATACCTAATTACCGACGGATTTCGTCGCTAAAATATTCTACAACCCAATTAGGTAGAGAAGTCCGTCGCTAATTGTCTATTTTTTTAATTTTACTTTCCATACTTTCTTTTTATGTTTTTTTAACTCGTTTATTTCTTTTTCACAATTACTTTCACTTTAACTTTGCAACAACATCCTTTATAATACATGATACATTTATCACGAATATCATGTGTAACATATTATATGTTTCAAGTTTTGTTACATATATAACTTCAACATACTATTAAGAGTTTTTAACACTACGTAGTTCCTTCATTAAAATTTTGTCTAATACATCACCTTATCATAAGTTAACATTTCTTCTATTACGAAATTCGAAAATGTTTACAATTTGTAAGAGTATAACTTATAAGACACGTGAAATTATCACCAAATACAATGTTTACGACGGAATCCGTCGTTAATTTAAGTGAGATATATGTTTTAGCGACAGATTTCGTCGCTAAATTATGTTATATTTCTAAATTTTTGTAAAAAGTTACTAAGGAAATTATTTGTTTTTTAAGATGGATCCATAGCTAAATTTTATTTTAGCGACGGATTCCGTTGTTAAAACATGTATTTCAAAATTTCAAATTAAATATATTTGTGACAGATCCGTACCTAAAACAAAATTTCAAATGTTTTCCACTTTATTTTAGGGACAAAATCCGTCACTAATATATGTTAAAAAGTTACAAATTATTTATCTTTTATGACGAATCCGTAGCTAATTTTTCTCCCATTTCATTTTTGCGAGGGTTTCTGACATATGTCATATTTCTTCTGAGGAAATTATTTTTCTTTTGTGACAGATCCGTAATCAAATGTTTTCAAAATCTCAAATTAATTATATTTGTGATGTATCCGCAGCTAAAACAAAATTTCAAATGTTTCCCACTTTACTTTAGTGACAGAATCCGTCACTAACATATGTTAAAAAGTTACAAATTATTTGTCTTTTATGACAAATCCGTAGCTAATTCTTTTCTCATTTTATTTTTGCGAGGATTTGTGTCGGTAACATATAATATATTTCTTCTAAAAAAATTATTTGTCTTTTATGACAGATCCGTAGCCAAATGTTTTCTCATTTCATTTTGGCGACGGATTCCGTCACGAAAATAAATTTTAATAGTGTTTTAGCTACGGATTTGTCACAAAAAACAAATTATTTCCTGTAACTTTTTTCTTTAGAAAAATAACATATTTTTAGCGACGGATTCCGTTGCTAAGTTGAAGTTGAAAACATTTAGCTACGGATTTCCGTCGTAAAAAATATTGCTCATATTTTTTGTTAAATTTTTAGCGATGGATTTCTATCGCTAAATAATATGATATTTTTCATATATTTCTGCGACGGATTCTGTCGCTAATTGTATCAAATTTAGTGACAGAAATTATTTTGTGTGTCCACACTTCCAGGGTTGTGTGTCCACCCTCGTCGTTGCAGAGAGAATGATAAGTATTTATATTCAAGTTAATTTATTTGACATCGTCTGTTTCACAAAATGTTGTCATATTTATTGTTTGAAATATTTTTCAGGAGGTTGGTTTAAAAAGAAATACGACGAAGTTTGAGATCTTCGTGGAGAGCCATAAGAAACCGGGTACTCCAAACATTGTAGAGGCAATACTAACAGGAAAGTCACTAGCTGACATTCTCATGGCTGACGAGACGGCTTTTCGTTTTCGGATAAGATTTTTAAAGCCAATTATTTCACTACTTGTTACCTTATAATTATAATAATTATTTTTTTTTTTGCTAACTCGTTATTATGAAATTCCTACGATTCATTTTTGAAGCGATTCACTCAACATCTAGAGTCACAGGCCGATTCGTCTATGGATCCGGAGGCCTCCCAGCAGCAACTTGCAACAGCCGCGTCCCAAATATACATCGAGGTCGCAAAGCTATAGAAGAGAAGGATCTACGATATTGGGCCTGTCGTCAGTCTGCTATCTTCTGCTATCTTCAGGTCACAGTCACAGTCTGCTCACGGCTCTAGAGTAACTTTGGAGGAGCATCAGTCGTTTCAACAGCAGGTTCTCACCCAGAATCAAACAATAGAGTAGATCTAGGCTCAGATTGTCTTCTTGATGTGGCAGATGGGTGCGAACCCCAATTCCACATGTCAGACAGAGACTGGCACTAATATGCCAAGATTTTCTCTAGGTCCAGACGATAATTCCTGCCCTCCGCAGCAGCGACATCCCGTCTTAGCCGGCCATTGACATATGTAGCGTTGTACTAATTACATGTTTATCTTTGTTTGTATTTTATATGATTTTGGAATACATTTTTTGCGGATTTTATTTGAACTTATAATTGTTAAGCAGGTATTTTAGTGTGTTTTTTCAATTTTCAATTATTATTTTTTTAAAAAATTAATATTTTACGACGGATTCTGTCATAAAATATAATTAAATTCAAAATAAGTTATACCTATTATTGTGACGGAATCCGTCGTAGAGTTCATGAAATTTTGCGACGGATGTCGTCGCACCATATGCCTTATTTTCATTTATTTAAATGTTATTAAGAACTTAATTAAAATGACTATTTGCGATGGATTCCATCTCATAATAAATTAATATTAAAAAATAGTTTATTGCGATGGAAAAAGTCAATCCTTCGCAAATAATTTTGAATTTGCAACGGATCCGACAAAAAATAATGGTTTTACGACGCCATTTGTTACGACGGCAATATCCGTAGCAATTCTCCTCTGAGATGAAAATTTTCCTTTTTATGACGGAATTATTCTATCGTAAAATGATGTAGTTTTTTGCAGTGCAGGGACTTTCATATATTCACCTTCGAGACGACTACATTTTAAGTAACTTGGACAATCAAATCCCTAACACAGCCCCGAAAAGGGGGAAAGAAGATGGTGGATTAAAGCTAAGAATCTGCCGATATATAAGCTAGCAATCTGCTTATGAGTAAGTTAATCGTTTTACGGTTGTTTGATAATGTTGTTCAAAATTTTGAAAATCAAAATCAATAACAAAAACTAAAAAATAAAAACTAAGGAACACCGAAATCACCCTACAAAATAAAATGCTTCGCTTTTTGTCAAAGGGATATTAATGCTGTTTTTAAATTAATGAAACAAGAACCAAAAATTGAAAACCTTTTTTTTTAAATAATTTTCGTTTTTTTTGTTTTTCTTTAATTCATCTCAGGAAAACAAACAATTCTGTCTCGACGAAACGAAAATAGAAAATTCGCATGGATCTATATATAGGTCAATTGACTGATCTAGAGATTTATGTATGTATAATAGATGGATCTGGAAATTGATTATAAACAACAGATGAGATTGATATTTGAGATGATGACTGACCTGGCTGAGCTCTGATTGTCGATAATGCTCTCGTGCTAACTGTCTGGGGTCTACGTCGTCGGGTTCGAGGCCAAGCCTCCTCCTGGAATGATCGCGTAGATCTTTTAACGTTCGTGGCTTCTCGTTCACTTCAATCTTGCCGGTCGCCGAATACCGAGGCCGCATCGCCATCGCCTTCACCTCTTTGCTTTGCTCACAAAACCCTAATCCTAACCCTAGCCCCAAAAGACATGCAGATTCAATCCTATCCTTATGATTTGAATCCTTGTAACAAACGTGATTCTCAAGGGAATTGGTTGTTGATCAAATAGGCACTTAAATAATATTTGCACATTGTTACTTGAAAAATATTAAAATCTATTCTAAAAAATAATCTATGTTTTCATTCTTAAAAAAATGAATGTTTTTATTTCACTTTATAAAATAAAAAATCTCAGTTCTATTTTTTAAAATAACTTTTGGTCTGATTTTATGTCCATTTTTCATATTATTGTATATTTTATATCAATGTGTGATTGCAACCGTGACAATTTCACATGGCGCGTAACTTTTAATAAAATGGATCTATATGTCAATTAAAATATAAAGAAATAAGAGTTTAGTGAATTTGTGACTACCCATAATCATAAACAAATGAAAAAGAATTTTTAATCTCAATCTTTGATTTTCAAATAACTTATATAACTCTAAATGTGATGGCTATAACCATTTTTCTCAAAAAAAAAAATAATACTATAAGAATTTAAATAAATATGACAAATGAAAAAAAGATTGAAGTTATTGACCCTGATTCACATTTTAATACCACAACATTAGTCAAGTCTGTATTTTCTCTTCATGTTATTAGGTTAATCTCATGCTCTCACATCTAATTTCTAATACAAGTTCAATAACATCGACACCGCGTCTTTGTAGTTTGTAGTACACATCACCAAAACGTGATATCTGATGTACACATTTTCTTGCAACAAATATCTGTGAACACTTGAATTTCATTAGATTTCATATCATCAAAGTACTTCGATCATGGAGTAGCCAGCTGGAACTGCCTAATTTTATAGTGGGTCATACAATACCCTCTATTTTACATTTATATATGAAGACCAGCGTTGAAATAATTTACCCTACATTTAATTCTTGGTTACAGAAACATAACGGTATTCATGACATAAATATGTACACGTTTAATGAAACATTTAATCACTCGTCTGTTTTGCTATGTTAGATATCCTTATATTCGCCAGACAAAATGATAAGAGTATTATCCATCAAATCCTAGGCTTGACATAGCTTGTACGTAGAATTTCTGTCGAGTAACTGGTCAACCTTCCTTTTTTGCAAAAAAAAAAATTCCTGTCACCCTCCTAGTAAGATCAAGGTAACGAGACAATAACTTGCAAGTCCAAAGAATATCAGGTCGAGTATTTTGATCTTAATCTCTAATACAGCATTTGGAACGTTCGAAACAATTGTGCTATCGTCATACTGAACCTCACTTTCTCTTTGTAAAAACACCTTCAAACCATAACTTTGATATAAAAGCATCTAGTATCATATATTGGACCTCGCATATCACATAGCGTTTCTATCGACCCAGAACACATATATCGTCCAACAATGTACCAGATAATATAAAGCACGCGATAGAAATAACTATACCTTTAATGTGTACCATGACAGTAACTCCACTTCACTGCCCAAGGCAGATGGCAGAAACCACACTACACTCATAAATACACCTTCAACCACACCTCTTCATTTCATCTCCCCTCACCCTCACTTCACATTTTTCACTCACTTTCACTTACCCAAGAACAAAAAAAAAACATAACCAAGATGAAACTCTGCTTTAGCATTGCAAGTTCATCATGGAGATTCATCATCATGTTTGCTTTCATGTTGGTTAATGTTGTTCACGGGGAGCCTCTTGTTCCAATGCTATGCATCTTTGGGGACTCCGTGGTCGATGTGGGAAACAATAACGAACTTTATACTCTCATAAAGGCCAACTTTCCTCCTTATGGGAGAGACTTTGTTACTCATAAACCCACTGGGAGGTTCTCTAATGGCAAATTAGCCACTGATTTCACGGGTAAAATTTCATTTCCATTTAATATTCATATAATACGCTATTCACATAAGCTTTTACATGTGATTTTCGTGCATTTTTGCAGCTGAGTTTCTTGGATTCAGTTCATACCCACCAGCTTACCTCAACCAGCAAGAAGCTCAAGGCAAAAACCTCTTGATTGGCGCAAACTTTGCCTCCGGCGGCTCCGGCTACTATGATAGAACGGCAGATCTCTACGTAATACTCCATCTGTCCCACATAATTGTCCCACGTAAATTATAACGTATTTATTATTATTATATATATATATTTATATAATTTTTGTTATCAAATGAAGTGATAAAAAAGTTTTTCTTGACATAAGATTAAAATTCGTAATTTAAATTATTATTAATATTTCAAAATAAATTATTGAAATGCAATGTTTATTCATACAATGATACACGTCAAATTTCGTCTCGAAATTGCGAAAACGAAACTGTCAGTAATTTATCTGGACTGAGGGTGTATTTCAAACCAGTGCTTCTATCTGTTTCAGTGATATTGACTAAAGTGAACCGTGGAGATTTTGTTTGCTGTTTTACAGAGTGCGGTTTCTTTGACGCGGCAGCTCGCGTATTATAAAGCTTACCAGGGTAAGGTGAAGAAGTTGGTAGGGGAGAAGAAAGCGAATAAGACGTTCTCTGGAGGAATTCATTTGCTGAGTGCCGGAAGCAGCGACTACATTCAAAACTTCTACATTAATCCGACACTGAATCAACGATATACGGCGGATCAGTTTGGAGACGCCCTCATCAGATCCTTCGCCACCTTTGTTCAGGTGAAAATTTACACACTTCAGCCGAAGACTCATGAACTCTGTCAAGTAACCCGAATAAATACATTAGCATTAACATTAACCAAAGTGGATCTGGGAATATCAATTTGATCATGACCTGTACACAAACAACCTAGTTTATCCCGTCATCATCGACCTATACACAAACAAAGAAGAGAAGATGCTAATCTAGAGTTCGAAAAGTCTGTGAAATGGCTATTTGTATATCTTGACGTACAGACTCTGCACTCCCTTGGAGCAAGGAGGATTGGAGTGACGAATCTACCGCCATTTGGATGTCTGCCGGCAGCTATAACCCTGTTCGGAACGGGAAACAACAAGTGCGTCGACAGGCTAAACAAGGATGCCACCACATTCAACACAAAGCTAAGCAGCACTGCACAATCTTTGACTAAATCGCTCCCGGGTCTGAAGCTTGTGATCTTCGACATCTACAACCCTCTCCTCGGCATGATAACGAAGCCCACAGATAATGGTAATTTCTGAACCTGCAATAGTTCAGCAATTGAAGTTATCAGCTTGCAACATAAAATGCATTATTTGCTGGGTAAAGTTTCAAGAGCAACACTGTAATACAAATCACAAGCAAGAAATTCATAAAAATTTATGTCTTGCAGGGTTTTTCGAAGCGAGGAGGGCTTGCTGTGGGACAGGAACAATAGAGACCTCATTGCTTTGCAACGCTGGGTCAGTTGGAACGTGCACGAATGCTTCATCGTATATATTCTGGGATGGATTCCACCCCTCTGAAGCTGCAAACAAGGTCTTGGCCGACAATCTCCTCACACAGGGAATCTCCCTCATCGGCTAGATTAGCAGTAGGCTGCCAATCCGTCGTAGGTTTGGTGATTCTAGGACTGGTCTCATATGTTTCTAAGATTGTGCATCACCTTTGCTAGTCATATTAATTATCCCTTGTTCGCTTCTGTTGAGCATTCGTGTATTTGAAAGACGTGCCAGGTTGTGTGGCATTTCATATTTGTTGTAAAACTACTGCACCTTTCCTTGCCATGGTCAAACCCATCCAAGAACTCCATTTATGGCATGTTTGTACCAAAAACAATTACGGGATCGTCGGTCAATAACCAAGACAAAATAGAAGAAGAAAACACCAGTCTTATATTGGTTATTGTGTATGTGTTTTTTGAGATGGAGGGTCTATGTCTTGAATCTTTCCTTATTTATAGGCTTTTTACATATCATAAAAATAACCTCATCTTCTAAGAGTTTTCCTATAAAATTATGTAGGCTAATATTTTGCTTAAATGGTTAAGATAGAGATATCTTAACCTAGAGATCTCCTTATTCATCTACAAATAATAATAAGATATTATTTTTCAAGGCAAATATCGAACAATAAGATGCAATTAGTACCCACCCAATGCATTCATTCTATCTCACCAGTTACGCAAATAATCACGACCCCACATTGTAGAATCGGGGCCAAGGAACATTGAGCTTTAGCTCAACCCTCTAGCCGAGCTCTCTTGATAGCCCTTGGCACATGATCGTGAAACTACACATAATCAGCTCAGATTATGTCTTGATCGTTAAACTACTGTAACTACAAGGTGCAGATGGAATACGCGATATGAAAAAAACTTAAGATAACAGGAATCTACCTGAAACACAAAGGTGATGATCTACAAGATGGAACATGCAAATTAATGAATTGATGTACCTGAAATTTAAGCGAGATGACAAGATGTTCTCAAGATAGTTCAAACCCAGCATTCGAGTTTATAGCATAGAGAAGCTTTGCCTTCAAAGTGCTAGCACGCTTGTACGTAGGGAGCTGTAAAAAATGAAGCAAAACAATAACATCAGATGCAAGTTTTTATGCTAGTATTAGAAAATTTTTGACGGTCCATTCACTCTGTTCTATGGAGAACTACCTTCAGTGTATTGTAGCACGTAGAAGCTGAAGGAAGGCGCTCCACGTCATGTCCTCCGATGGCAGCCCAGAGAGGCATATCACAAGCAACCTGTAACAGAGAGATGATATAAGATCCTACAAGATTAAATTGTAAAAAATAGCTTCCACTCCAGAAGGGCACATAAATGACAGATAGTGCTATGTAAGATTGAAGCTTGTGGAAGCCCTTCTCTTCCAAACATCTGAAGTTTGATAAAAGAAGTAACACAAAGATAACTAGAACTTTCACTCTATCGGTCGAAAACACCCAAGGAGGTACTGAGCGTCTGAGATAATCTTCAGTAAAAGATACATGCGGTAATACTGAGATAAACTTTTCATGTAGCAGGAATTACTGCTACTTAAGCTACAGATCTATCCTATTCATGAGAGGTTTCATTGTTGGGTTCACATAGAACTAGTCAACAGGGGGGGAAAAAGGAACGACGGACTCAGGACTACGCAGCTCCCTTGAGTGAGACTTCTGGTCATTGGAAAGATGCAGCTAGATTATGCCCTCATAAGAAATTAAAGAGATCATAAGAAGTAAAGAATCCAAAACTTTTCGTGATCTCAGAGGTTTATATTACAATATACCTCCCAAAACAGTTTGACTGTTCGGCTTCCCTCGGTATAGCCACCAGTATATTGTGTATTATTTCTGAGATTGTCCACATCAAAATCATGGTTTCCACCAGATAGTAACTGCGAAGAAAAAAAAGAACTTTTCTCAGAGGTCAAAACTGTTTAAGCACAATAGACGATCGATGCTTCCCAAATTTATTGGTTTTGATGAAAGAGAGCTATGTGCCATGGTGAATACCTAATGAGCAAGTAATGGAGTTACCTGGTTAAACTCACTAGCATTGAACAGTCGTAACCAGGATGGCGATATTAGGTCAGTCAATCCCCTATCAAATGCATTGGACAATGGTAGTATCTGCAACATTATTGAAGTGGACAAGTGACTTATTCTGAAAAGCAATTCGACATTGTCATACCCTTAACCTGAAATTCACCTGGCGGTTCAGTTTATAGTCAGCCATTGCATGAATATACTGCAACTTGTTCTCATCCGTCACACTGGTATCTTTACCACCAGGCTTAAGCTCAATAACATGTAGTTTGCCCAATGACTCTTCAGTAACAGTAAAATCCAGAGAAAGTTCCTCAATGTCTCCATCATAATGCTGTGTAAACAAACGCAAACCAAAATAAATAACTATCAACCAAAGAAAAAAAATTCATGGATGAACAAAAAAAGATAAAAGGTCAACAGATTATCAGAGAGTCAGATTCGGATCATGTGCAAGTGTTGAGCATTTACTAACCAAAGGCCCAATAATACGAAGCTAGCAGCTACATTTTATTTTATTTTATTTTTAACGCTGGCAACTACATGACAAACAGGATTTGACCCACGACCACAAATGGCAAATTGCAATTTCTCAAGAGGGGAAAAAGCATGAAATTTCGGTATAGCTTTGCAGATTATCCTGCCCAAATACCAAATGTCAGGTAGCATGGGTATGACTGCCCTTTTGCCCATATAAAACCTATGTTGAACTCCGATGCATAAAGTGATTGGTGTAAGTGCAACTGAAAAATGGCATGAATATAAGCAGCATAAAATGCAATGTTATTGAAGACCTCCCAATACAATTGAAATAAACTTTACCTTGAGATATATAAGATTTTTGTAGAGCTCTGGGTCAAGCGTTGAGAGTTCATCAAGAAAGCTATAGCGCCCTAACAGCTTTTGCACAAAAGCACGTGAAAAAGAGTAGTCCAGTAACAGTCCTTCATAAAGCGATTTGCCAACAATTCTTCCAAGGAATTCAATCATCTGAATACCGTTGTCTCGAAATATTGCAGTAGTATTCGGGATCAAAAGCCTCTCCGTAGTTACAGTCTGGGTAAATAGCCCATAGCTGTCATATCAAAAGGCAAGAGAAGACGCTGTTTACTTCAATATCTAATAGATATAGTACAGGACAATAAATTTGGTTACTTACTCGGGAGAAGAGGCTTCTTTCGCTACATCTGTCAAGAACTCTTTGGACAATCCTCCATAATCAAGGCCAGCCTCCGGTAAGCCACATTCACCGACAAACGAAACATGCATGGATGACTTTTGCTTTGACCCAAGAGAATTTAGTTGCCGAAATCCATCTTCAACAATATGACCCCTACGAACCACTACCTCAATTGATTGCCCACTAGGTCCTGTAATTTCACCAGCCATCTTGCGAGACACTTTGTCCATCTTGATCAACTCTCTGAAAATCCGGACTCTAGTAGAATTGAGGCATGAAACTAAATATATCAGCATCAAGCAAAGATATTAGTTAAGAGAAAATGTCATGTGGGTGAGAATTAATAAGAGGAAAGAACATTCTTGGAAATGAAACAATTAAGTTCTTTTTTTTTTTTCAATGTCAAAAATTTGCATATTAAAATTATCTATTAGCAGGCATCATGTTTGCTTACCTTTCTTCAAATGGATACACGTGGGGTGTTGTAGTTATGAAAGAGCCAACACTGGTTGTGGTTGAGTAATCGTCTCGCCTAGCTGCTAAATGAAGTCTAGCAGCAGCTGCAATTGGAGGTCTACTAACCCGAGCAGGTGCGAGCCACAAAGAAGGTGGGCAGAACTGATGCCTGCAGTCCCTTTCATAGAGCATTTGCAAACACCTCACTGCTGCATCCATGAGAAATTTATCCAGTTGCCCGTTACTATGCAACATGCTATTGTATACAAGCGTATTTAGCATTGATGCAATCCTTCTT